>PVJS01037658.1:0-19796 GCA_004027185.1 Glis glis
TGTAGCCCGGAGGTAGAATGCTCCTGGGTTCAATCCCCAGTACCACAAAAAAAAAAAAACTTATGGCCGGGCGTGGTGGTGCACGCTTGTAATCCTAGTACTTTGGGAGGCGGAGACTGGAGGATCCGGGTTCACGGCCAGCCTCAGCTCTCTCTCTCTCTCTGTCTCTCTCTCTCTCTCTGTCTCTCTCTCTCTCTGTCTCTCTCTCCCTGTCTACTTAGTGAGGCCCTCCGCAACTTTGTGAGACCCAGTTTCAAAATAAAGTATAAAAAATAGGGCCAGGGGTTTAGCGCAGAGGTAGAACGCCCCTGGGTTCAATCCCCGGTACCGCAAAAAAAAAAAAAAAAACTTATGACTGGCTGGGTGCATGCCTGTAATCCTAACTACTTGGGAGGCTGACTGAGACAGGAGGATTGCAGGTTGGAGGACAGCCTCGGCAATTTATCAAGACCTGTTTCAAAGAGAAAGAAACAAAACCAGAAATAAAAATAAATAAAGGGCTGGCATGTAGCTCAGAGGTAGAATGCTCCTGGGTTCAATCCCCAGTACCAAAAAAAAAAAACCCCACAAAAACCCAAACTCACGATTGTATCGTTTGCTTGGTCTCACCTGGTTGCGACATCCACTGAATCCACATCGTTGCCATAGATAAGCGGGTTGAATTCGGTGGAAGGTGTGGACTGCAGGTCACTAGAAGGCCTTCCCAAGAGAAGCGGGATCTCCTGGCCCTCATGAAATTTCTCCAGGTTGAGGATGGGCTGGGTGTTGAGACTCATGCTGGCAAGGGCCTGGAGAACAACGAAAAACTCCTCATAAAAGGAGATTCCCAGGCACCTAGTCAATCCCAGCCGACAGGAAAGAGCCTTCGAAAGCCTTCTGCATTCCACTCCCTGATCAGAAAGCTCACAACAGAGAACTGTGCTCATTTGTAAATCATGACCAGTTCACTTCTGAGCCTTCATCTTTGAAAAAGGACCCAAATATTTTAGCCTTTAGAGAACAGTCTGAATTATGTAGCTACCTTAAGCCAACCTAGCTCAAGGTAACTTGATCTATCTATTGTCTGGGACAATAGTTTTCAATCATTCATTTATTTATCTTTTGTGGTACTGGGGATTAAACCCAGCGGCATTCTACCCCTGAGCTACACCCTAGCCCTATTTTTTATTCTTTATTTTGAAACAGGGTCTCACTAAGTTGCGGAGGGACTCACTAAGTTGCTGAGGCTGGCTGCCAACCTGCGATCCTCCTGTCTCAGCCTCCCAAGTACTGGGATTACTGTCACCATGCCTGACTCAGTTTAGTCATGAAATGTTTTTCTTTTTTCTGGGTTTTTGTTTGTTTGTTTTGTTTTGTTACTGGGGACTGAACCCAGGGGCATTCTACCATTAAGCTACCTATACCCCCCATCTCTTTTTCTATTTTTTATTTTTGCAGATTTTTTTGGTGGTACTGGGGATGGAACCCAGGGGCGTTCTACCTCCGAGCTACACCCCCAGCCCTAATTTGTATTCTTTATTTTGAAACAGGGTCACACTAAGTTGGGAGGGCCTCACTAAGTAGCTGAGGTTGGCTGTGAACCTGGATCCTCTGGTCTCAGTCTCCCAAGTACTGGGATTACAAGCATGCACCACAATGCCCGGCTATTTTTTATTTTTGAAACAGGGTCTCACTAAATTGCTGAGGGTCTCGCTAAATGGATGAGACTGGCCTCAAACCTGTGATCTTTCTGTCTTAGCCACTGAAGTACTGGGATTACAGGCATGTTCCACTATGCTCAGCCTTTTTCTTTTTTTTTTTTTTTGCAGTACTGGGAATTGAACCCAGGGGCGTTCTACCTCTGAGCTACACTCCTGGCCCTATTTTTTATACTTTATTTTGAAACCAGGTCTCACGAAGTTGCGGAAGCCTCACTAATTAGCTGAGGCTGGCCGCAAACCCAGATCCTCCCAGTCTCCGCCTCCCAAGTACTGGGATTACAAGCGTGCGCCACCACACCTGGCTAGCCTTTTTCTTTTTTAATGAAGAGCTTTTCAAATTGAAGTCTATGTGGAAACATAACTGAAATGTAAAAAGAGAACTTCTCTGAAGGCCATAAGGAAACAGAGCCTCACGTGCTTTGTGCTCCCAACCTAAACCAGCCCCTAAGAGGCTCCATTCGGCAGTCTGAAAACCACTGGGACCGGCAGTGGTTTTTTTGTTTGTTTTTTGGTACCAAGGATTGAACCAGGGGCAGCCTACCTCTGAGCTACCCTCAGTCATTCCTAGTTTTTATTTTTATTTTTTTATTTACTTAGGTTTTGGTACTGGGGATGGATCCCAGAGGCATTCTACCTCCAAGTTATACCCCTAACCCATTTTTATTTCTTTTTATTTTTTTTATTTTTTTGGCAGTACTGGGGATTGAACAGGGGCATTCTACTGCTGAGCTACACCCCCAGCCCAATTTTTATTCTTTATTTTGAAACAGGGTCTCACTAAGTTGCATAGGGCCTCACTAAGTAGCTGAGGCTGTCCATGAACCCGGATCCTCCAGTCTCAGCCTCCCAAGTACTGGGATTACAAGCATGCGCTACCATGCCCAGCTTCTGATTTTATTTCTTATTTGGAAACAGGGTCTCACTAAGTTGCAGAGGACCTCACTAAGTTTCCGAGGTTGGCTTCAAACCTGCGATCCTCCTGTCTCAGCCTCCCATGTACTGGGATTACAAGCATGTGCCACCACACATGGCTCTAGTTTTTATTATGAAACAGGGTCTTGCTAAATTGCTCATGCTGTCCTCCTCCAACTTGTGATCCTCCTATCTCAACCTCCCAAGTGCTGGGATTACAGGCATGCGCCACTACACCCAGGTCAGCAGTGCTTTATTTTATTTTATTTTTGGTACTGGGGATTGAACCCAGGAGCATTCTACCTCCAAGCTATACCCCTAGACCTTTTGAGAAGCAGGAGTCAGAATAAAAAAATCAATGAGCCCAAAGGTCTTAGCTCCTGCAAACATTTAAAGTAATGTATTGACAAAATTCCAGGATCACATCTCTATCTTCTTAGTGACACTTGAGCAATCATCAGGGACGAAGACAGCAAGTGAAGACAGCTAGAGGACTTTCTGAACCTGCAGTCCTCTGGCCGCAGCAACACGGGTCATATTACAGCAGCAGGGATGAAGCAAGAGAGAGGAGAGTGATACAAAGTGACCCATCTAAATCAAATGGGTACCACCTAGAGGGGCTGCTAAGCAATTCAGACAACACAGGGGAAAAAAAAGATTCCTACAGACCCTTCCAATGAGTGGGAGTCCTAAAAATAACACAGTGGGATGGAGCTACCGGTTGTCCTACATAGCACATTCAGCAGGGGAAGGGAAGGGAGCCGTATGTTTTACCTCCAGGTACTGTGTTTGGCATGCAGAAGAAGAAAATCAATGAAAAATGGGTTACCCAAACAAGGGAACTGATGAGGAAAGGATTCTACAGGGACTTTGGGATCAATTCAAGAAGATAATATTAGGGTGTGATAGGGCATACAATGAACTGGAAGGAATCCTTTTGAGATTCACCCTACCACCCAAAATTGGATAACACCTCTTCTTAAGCCCATTTGAGGCAAAGAAAATCGACCCCACTTGAGGTCTGAAAGGAAACTGGCTCTTAGAGAACTGTCTTCCCACAGCAACCCTCACGGCATCAACTGCTCCCTTCCTTTCATCCATTCTTCACCCACCTGCTTCAAATGCTTCTTCAGCTCTAAGGATTCCGGCTCTGGCAAGACGGGTAACACTTCTGCGTTGGTAGGGACAATCACCTGCACCATAGAACAGATCAAAGGCATGGCCTGGGAAGTACTGCTCAGGAGTTTCACCCACGTAAGTGTGAACAGCAAGAATAGGAAGGTGCAATGTGTATAATATCACCACAAAAATGTTACATATACCAATACATATAAGATACATCTTAAAGGAAATATACCTAAATGCTTTTGGTGACTACCTCTAGATAATAGGATTATGGTTCTTATTTTCTTCTTTATATTTTTTTCTTTTTTGTGGTCCTGGGAATTGAACTACTTCTGAGCTACACTCCAGCCCTTTTTAGTTTTTTATCTTGAAACAGGGTCTCACTAAGTTGTTGAGGGTCTTGCTAAATTGCTGAGGCTAGCCTTGAACCTGTGATTCTCCTGTCTCAGCCTCCCAAATGCTGGGGTTACAAGCATGTGCCACCATGCCCAACTCACTTACTTTTATTTTCTAAAGTTTTACAATGAACATATATAAGAGCTTTCTACCAAAGTTTTAATGTACTTAACACTGCAAAATGTTAGTATAATTAAGTCTGTACTGAAAAAAATTCCTTCCCTCCCTCCCCCTTCTCTCTCTCTCCCTCTCTCCCACCCTCTCTCTCTCTCTCTCTCTCTCTCTCTCTCTCTCTTTCTTTCTTCTTCCTTTCTTTTATTTCTTGTACTGGAAATTGAACCCAAGGGCATTCTACCTCCAAGCTACACCCCAGCCTTTTTATTTTTTGTTTTTGAAACAGGGTCTCACTAGGTTGCTGAGGTGTCCCGGAACCTGTGATCCTCCTGTCTCAGCCTCCCAAATACTGGGATTATGGGTGTGCACCACCACGCCTGGCTTCTGAAAGAACATTTCTTACTAGAAACTATACCCCAGAAAAAGCATTAGATGATCTACGCCATATATAATGACTTCATAGAAGTAACTGCCCTGGTGCACCCGGAGGGTATAGGGGGAGTACTTAATTCTTGGAAAATTAAATCGTATAATTCTTTGAGTCCTAACCAAGGACCTATCTGGTCAATAAAGTAAAAAGGAGCACTAGAAAAAAACTGTTTCAGTCTCACAATAGAAATCATCTGGAAAAACAGGTACCACAGGATTGAGTCTAGAACACAATCCTATTCTAGATACTACAATGCCTCAGCCCAGTGCCTCACCCTATTGCTGTCCAGATCCACTAGCCATACGTCATCAGGCATTTTGAAGTCGGGTTTGTAGAGGAAGAAGCTGGCAGGGACCCCAATGATGTAGGGGGTTGGAGCCAACAGCAGCTGGGGAAAGGATAAAGAGGATAAGAAACAAAACCAAAACACATTGTGTGCACTTGTCAAGTCTGGATTTTTCTAGATAAGGAAATGCAGACCCACAATCCCTTTTTCAAAACCCTTGAGGTTAGATGCATTTTTAAAAATTCAGAATTTTTCAGATTTCAGAAAAACAATACAATGCTTTTTTTTGTGGTGGTGGTACTGGGGATTGAACCCAAGCGCATTCTACCTCCGAGCTATACCCCCAGCCCTATTTTATTTCATCTTATTTTTTTGTGGTAGTGGGGATTGAGCCTAAGGGCATTGTACCTCCAGATTACACCCAGCCCTGTTTTTTCTGTTTTGTTTTTTTATTTGGAAATGGGTCTCGCTAAGTTGATGAGAGCCTCACTAAGTCGCGATCCTCCTGTCTCAACCTCCCAAGCACTGGGAGTACAGGTGTGCGCCACCATGCATAGCATACAATGCCTCTTCCGTATATTACGTAACACCTGTAGTGGTGTAGCAAGTAGTCTATAACCATTAACTGTGATTTAAAAAAAATCAACTATAAATAGCATGGGTTTTGCCACCAGATCAGTTCACATCAATCAGATTTCACAAACAAATAAGTTATAAGGGACTGAGGGCCAGCACTGACTTACAACTTCTCTGGGCATTGAGCCTCCCTGCTTAGGAAGATACAGGTGACAAAGGCAGAAGACACGGCGGGACTCACCTGCTCCGCTGATCCCATGCAGGTGGGCAGCAGTGGGATGACAGGGAACATGTACTCCAGGGGGTAGATCATTGCCACGAACGCCATCACAGACATGGAGAGCGCATTGTAGTCGCGGGACTGTAGCACCACCTGCCACAGCCACACCACAAGTCACTCAACAGCATAAAGGTTATAAAAAAACCCACTACGGTTTAATTTCTGTCTCAGCATCCATGCCTATGACTGCAGCTTAATTTCCACAGTCACCACTGCCCCACGCCCCACGCTGTCTGCCACCTCCCAACCTAAGCACTGTGTCATCCTCCCTGACAACAACCTTCCTAGTTCTTTTACTCCCCATCCCAGGACAAGCACTAAAACAGAACTACTGAGACTTCCTGAGAATGAGATCAGTATAATTAAGGACAATTCAACTGAGTGGCAGCCCTCTGAATACATCCCACATGATACCAGCACCTTAATTCCAACCACATCTACTTGGTACTGTGTTACCTCTTGGAAATAAAAAGATGAAAAAGATATAGTCCCTGTTCTCCAAGAGCTCACGGTCTTGCCTCTTTGCATCGCAAAGCTCTTTTCCTAGAAAGGCCCACACAGCTGGCCCTCTCACCTTGTGCTCCAACAGGATGCAGGTTAGCACCTGAAGACAAGCATCCACGCCCAGAAGTTCCAAGGGAAGGTGCAGTGGGAAATCCACTAAGGTGAATCGAGAAGGGTCTGGAAGAGCAAAGGTCAGAGCTGGCTGGAGCTCCTGGGGCAGGACCTCAATGTCTACTCGCTTCTGCCCAGAGACAGGCACTGGAGAGCGCAGCAGTCGATAGATCCAGGCCTCGATCTCTCGAAGGTCATGCAGAAGGGCGCTTGACTTCTCCTCCACTAGCAGTGAGCCAGTAAAGATTCGCCACATGGTGTCCCTGAAGAGCAGACAGCACGAATCAGACACACAGGCATTCATTAGAAGCTGACACCCCACTGCAACCCTGTATCGCCAACCATGGAGAGCATAATGATGACAACTGGAAAAGGACTATCATTAGGAAGGCCCGTTCTGAGCTCAGCTGGGGCCACAGGGTGTACACAACGGCAAGAACAAGTGCAAACACATAGACGTCTAGGACTTACTGTTGTGCCCACCATAAAACATCAAACTCCTCAGCATTACTCCAAACACAATTACGGAAGGAGGTCCAGCTCAGCAGCAGTCTTTTGCTTAGTAATGGCTAACATGTTTAAAGAGGTCTAAAGCACCTCAGGCTCTAGAGGAAATTTCCTACGCCCCTCACAGACCAATACAACTAATCTCTAAATGCCTCCCCTCTCTTCTGAGCATGAACAGCAACCGTACCTTTGGACACCTCGGGGGATGCCCAGTTTCTTGCCCAGCAGCCGTTCACTACAGCAGTCCACCAGCCTTTTGAGGGTATACAGACACTCTCGGAAGGTGGAGAAGAAAGGGTAGTGGCTGAGCACGCACAGCGACGTCAAAGTACTGTTGCGGGAACGGCTGCCCGCCTTGGCCCGGCGTTTGCCCCGAGGGGACTGGTTCACGTCAGGGGTGGAGTCAGCACTGGGAGGCTGCAGGGATGAGCCGCTTTCTGAGCTCTCGGGGCCAACCTCTTCTGAGGCACAGGTGGCACGTGTCCCTTCCTTCCCTCGGGACCCTGCCCCTCCTTCCCCCTTTTCCTTAGGCATTCGCTTTTGGAAGGAGCGGTAGAAGTTAACACAGATGCCGTAACGCGTGACTCCGGTGTCCTTGTCGGTGAGGGTGAAGACAAAGGAGGTGTCATCCCGAAAGCTCATGCGCCGCTGCCGCACACTCAGACAGCCCTCTGGCTGGCAGAAGAACACCACATCTGGGGGCAGTGGAAACTCAGCGTGATCCTCCAGTGGGTATCGCCGCAGAAGTTCAGGGGTCTGGGCCACACTGTCACTGCTCGGGTGCCTGAAGAATATAAAGACAAAGTCAGCAGCCTAAAGGGATAGGACATGCTATCAAGTTTTAACTGCAGCCAACAACTAAAGCCCAAAAGGTTCTTGTGGAAAAAGTAACCAAATTGTAGGACCTTAGAAAGTGCGGGTACTGCTTGCCACATTTAGCTGGCAGGCTAAATGAAATCGGCACTGCAATGAAGATGACTATCCTGAAATGAAAGTTTCAACAATAAAATGATCACTAACACCTTAAGGTGATCAACACCTTTCAAAGTGTATTAGTTAATGAAGTGCCAAAAGAGCATAGGTAAGTAGAGAAGGAGCACAATGTACTTTTCATTTTCATAAAATAAGAAAACTCAGGTGTAAAGAGTACATGTGCTCAAAATCACAAAGATGCTAGTTAAGAACAGAGTTTTGAGCAGGGTGTGGTGGCACACACCTGTAATCCCAGTACTTGGGAGGCTGAGACAGGAGGATCACAGGTTTGAGGCCAGCCTCAGAAACTTAGCAAGGCCCTCAGCAACATAGTGAGACCCTATTTCAAAATAAAAAAGAAAATAGGGCCGGGGGTGTAGCTCAGAGGTAGAATGCCCCTGGGTTCAATACCCGGTACCACAAAAAACAAACAAACAAACAAACAAAAAAAAAAACAGAGTTTGCTCCATCTCTGTCCAGGACAACAATACTCTCAATGCACCCAACTGTGTTGTTTGTGTTGTTTTCCTTACTGGCATCAATGTTCCCATTGGGTAAAACAATAGGGAAGAATGAGATATGCACAGCAACATGGGGATAGAGAAGGAGAATAGCTGCGGATTTTGTGGCTATCCCAGATGACAAGAGAATAATCAGTCTCTTCTTGGTTACCTGGCCCCTACGATCACCAGATAGTCCAGTAACCGAGGACAGAACTTCTTCTTTTGCACCATGATTCCAATGCATCAGTTCATCTCAGAGAAACTTCAGGGCACCAAGCAAGGAGTCAATGTTACCGGGAGGAATTCTGTTATCTGAAAATCGAAGCTAATAGGGAAAAAGCACTGATAAGATCCATTGCTGTGCCTAAGGGGATCAACCCTTGCAATTCATCCCAGCCAGGGGCACAGGTCAGAAGGCTTTCCACTTTAGTACTAAAGACAGGAGAACTTGACACTGGCCTAGCCTAGTGTCTAACTTCTGAGTGCAGAGTCAAATGTCAAGAAGTAGGATACAGGGTGAGGGAGGTAGCTCCATGGTAAAGCACTTGCCTGGGAGACACAAGGACCTGGATTCAATCACCAGCACTGAGGGGAAAAAAGAAGGAGGAGGAGGAGGAGGAGGAGGAGGAGGAGGAGGAGGAGGAGGAGAAGGGAAAATAATGGCTCATTTCTATCAACTAGCTCATTCCAGCCTAGCCCCTGGAGCTCTGTTTCTGAAAAACAGACCCAGGCAGTCTAATCTGAACTTAGTCATACTGATAACAAAAATTAAGTCACTTTCAGGACTGCTCCAGGGATGATCAGGATCAAACCAGACTTCAATCAGTACTAATCTGCACTTCTAGGTCTACATGGAAACCTAATTATTTTGTTTCAACAATCTGCATTGAGCTTTATGTGAGACAACCATATAGACTGTCTAGTTAATTGCCTTCAGACAATAACAACAGCTGGCTATTCTAGCTCATATGCTCTCAGATGAAGAATGGCCATGCTCCACCTGCCTCATCCCAACCACTTTTCTCCCCCTTCAAGCAAGAAAGGGGGCCAGTGCCTACTTCTACTAGCTCTGCCCTTGGTGCTGAACCAATAGTTCTCTATTCTGGTCTCAGGATTGGAATCAGTAATATGAAACATACAGACGAGGCCTTGTCCTACTCTACCTTACAAAGATTATGAACTGGGCACAGAAATACTAGGATTTCTGCAAGGACAGGGAAAGGTGCTCAGAGGAATTCCTAAACTATAGTCCTAAAATTAGGAAATGCTTACATGATCTTAATCATCCATTATTTCCTGTTGGGTCTCCATATACTTCTAAATAAAATGTTTCGCTCAACTACAAAGTTATTTCCATGCTCAAAAATTCTGCCTCTGTGCTCTGCACACAGCCACACTAAAACTTTGTTCACTGTACACAACAGAGAATCACACTACACTCCAACACACACATACACCGCTCCCTCATTTGCTGCTGCATGCACTCCCATACACAGACATACACATACGCTGTATGCTTAAGGCCCTATTTGATTTAGATAGTGAGTAGAAGTTTTATCTTTTTTCTCCCCCACCTAATAATAAACAAGACCTATTTACAACACTTCTCACGTCCTCAAAATACTCTCCTTCTTTCCCCTTGCTCCCAATAGAGGACCCGCAGGTAATAGGATTCAGTTTTGTCTCCATAGCGACTCTGGCTCCCAGGACTATTTATAGCAGAGCCACAGCCCCTCCCCCTCTGGTGACCGCGGGGTACTAGCAGCTGCTACTCCAGGGTCGGCCAGGGCCCATAGCAATTCACTCTCCCTAAAACTGGAGATACCTCTTCTAGGACAGCACCTGCTACAAATTAGGTTATCGTCTCCTTCATCTACCATTAGCTTTGTCCCAATTCTGGCTTTTGGTAGACATATCTCCTCACCACCAAGTTGCTAAGTATACCATACACTCACTCATTTCTGGGGATCACCATTGCTTAATGACCCCAAACAGTCTTTTGGTTCTCCCAAATGCTAGAGTCATGAGCATACTCAAAAAAAGGCACCATTATAGAGCTGAGCTCAGGTCCTTTTAAGCACAATGAAAAAGGAAATGAAGAAATGATATCAGATATGCATGAAAAGATAATGTGCTCTACAAAGAATTATGTAGAAAAAATTAAAAATTTAAAATTAAAAAAGGAATTATGTAGAAGAAAGCCAAATATCTTAAAGTAAAACAGAATTTATAGAACCAGACTCTAGGCTCAGCCTTGAAATGTAGGTTTCCATTGAAAACCAGGAGCCCTTTCTAGCTAAAATCTCAAAGAGCATCCCCGAAGCATCTACTAATAATCAGGCACTGGGGCCTCCCTAGCCGGGTGGGATCCCAGGCCCTCTCCACTGAGAACTGTTTGATAAAACTCAAGTCATTATCATATTCTACAGTCCTCATCTTCCAGAGTCATAAGGACTCTGAGATCTGTGACTATCCTAGCTACTAGTGGTTGGCTAGATTTTAGCCACCATTCATATCTCATCAACAATCATTGCTTTCACTTATTCAGATTACAGAGATATTCAAGGCTTTTCTTCCCAATCTCTTCTCTCTCCCTTCCCCACACAGTCTAAATTTTCTAACACCATCTATAACTCACACTCTTGTCTTCATAATTAACCAAGCTCAGATTCCACCTCTTGCCTCAATCCTGTTTACTAACACAGAGTCCCTATCTCCTATCTCCATGTAATCTAAAAACATCAAGCTGAAAACCATACCTTTCGGCTGAAGTCCTCCATCACCACCCACATCTAGAATCTATAGGTTATCAAATATCTTTAGGTTATCAAATGCTTTTTCAGCCTACAATGGCCATGCTAACCAACCCTTTGGATTCATCCTTCGTTTTGGACAGGATCTCATAGTAAAACCACAGGAACCCCAGGACGATATGACATCTTTTGCTGACGTGAACACAACGGGAGGCTCCCCCCCCCCCAGGCAGTGACCTTGCAAGCTCATCAGCACAGACTGGTCCAGCGTGGGGGAGAACTGGAGCAATGAGGCCGGCGATGGGCAGGGCTGGGGAAGACGGGAGGCCAGGAACAGGAGGAAGAATTAAGGTGCACAAGGGACAGGGGGTGCAGGAAAGATGAAATGGTGTCTCCACTATCTGGCAAGTCGCTTTTGAAGCATCAATCTTAAATATGTAGACAGATATTTTATATATACATTTAATTTTTTTAAGAGCCAAACGTGGCTCTCCAAATCCTAACCAAAAATAAGGCGCACGCACGCACATACACACGCGCACTCACGCCAGGCGCTAGCGCCGGCTGGGGCCCGGGGCTGGACAGTCTGCCCGCCCCCTCACCTGCTGGACAGTTCCCCGCCCCCGCCCCGGAACCAGCGCCGCCCGCAAGGCAGAAACGGAGCGGAGCTGCGCCGAGCCGGCACCCCTTGGCAGCCCGAGCGCCCCACCTCCGGCCCTGCCTCCCTGGACCCCCGCCCCGCTCCCTCTGCAGGCTCCACGCCCCCTCACCCTCAGCAGAGACCCTCTCCTCCTGCATGGAGCCCCCGTCCCTCTCCGAGCCCGCTTCCCCGCTGCGCGCCCCCCAATACCTGTGCAGAGCCCCAGTGGCCCGGACCCTCACCTCCCGAGCCTCGGGGCCCTGCCAGGCGGCCGACGTCCCGGGCCGCCGAGCGTCAGTCGCGGCGAGCGGGCGCCAGTTCCGCGTCTGCACCGGGGGGCGCGCTCCACTCGAGGGCGCGGGCGGGCGGGCGGAGGGCCGGGGCGTACCATCCACCGGGGCGGGCTGCTCGCGCGAGCCCCGGAAGGCGGAGCGGACGCGGGAGGCAGGCGGAGCGGACGCGGGAGGCAGGCGGCTGCGCACACCTATGCGTGTGGGAGTGGGAACGGGGTGGGCCGCTCTGGGCCAGCCCAGCGCCGCGGCGTGCCAAGGGGAGGACCCAGAGGAACACCTTTGGTTTAGGATGTTCAGACAGATTTTAAGTCGACATGGCCATAGTGCCCGTTTCAACGAGCTGTTGGCTGAGCTGAAAGTGAGTTCTCGAGATAAACTGCCCCTGAGACTTCCGGACCGCCGTCCACCCCGCACCTTGCTCCCCCCGCACGTGGCGTGGAAGAGCCCGGTGGCCAGGGCTGGAAAGCCGGCGGCGCGCCGCTGGAGCCTACCAATTCTGGGCGGCGGGGGGACCCGAGGCCGGCAGGCGGGCCGCGGCATCACCTGCGCCCGGCGCGCACCAAGGGAGGGGGCGTGGACGGCGCCGCGGGGCTCGCTGGGAAATGGAGTCCAGGGTTTCCTTTGGGGGTGGCAGTGTGTTTGAGAGCTCAGACCCGCCCCAGGGCAGCCTCTCCCGGCCTCGGGGGACTTTTCTTCCTGTCCCAAAGGGCCTGAGAGCGATAGGAGGGATTACCTGACCCTGGATCTTTCCGGTTTGGCCCTCTTTTTTCAGATGCCCACAGAAAAACTAAGGCACACACACACACACACACACACACACACACACACACACTGTGAGGTGCTCTGCTGACCACCCGCTCCCACCTGAATCATTGTTGGGGAAAGAGCGTCTCAGCCTCAGCATTTCATTTATCTACATGGCACAGTGGGGCAGGTAAAAGAAGACCCCCTCTCACTGCCAAGGCTGTCACTTGTGACTTGCCTCCCTCCTCAGTCTGGAGGCGGATCCTAAGAGACACAGGCTTCCTCCCCCAAGGCCGGGACCCCACCCCCAATTCAGAAATTGGTTTCTCTCCTTCTGTATTTATCTTGGTTTTCCTGTTCCAGCAGTGTGAGACCTATCAGTGAAACAGCCCTAGGCATTTATAGCCAAGCCACAGAATGACAGCGGAGAATTTCTTTTGGGGCCCTGTGGGGAAAAACAGGAAGTGGTGGAGGCAGAATGGGCAGGGCCCTGGAGAACTTTGTGCACAGCGGCCTTTAGGTTCATCCATTTGCTTGGGTCAGTAGGTCTTAAGATGGAGCACAGCTTTAGCAGGTCCCCCACTGCCCAGCAGCCACAAAACTCCCAACCCTTTGACTCTCCTTTAATGCCATGTGAGGATCTCCTTCGCCCAACTCCCAGGAATGTTTGCCCTTCTCAGTCAGCTCCACTTCTAGGAGGCAGCCTGGGGGCTCAGCCATGCTGCCCAGAACACAGACGACATGGGGGCAAGTCACTCGTGCACATCCCAGATCTCAGAAAGCAGTGGCGGCAGCTTTTTGTCCTGTAGGCGCAGTGCAAACACTTGCTCTGAGTGGACACTGCTCAGTGTCCGCAGGCTCACCAGTTTCATTAGCATCCGTGGGAACATCAGTCGGTCCTGGAGAAGACAGACAAGTCTAGCCTTTGGCTCTCCCCAGGGAAGGGGGCAAGGGCAGGGGAGTCGTGGGAGAGGCAGAGAATTGTGCGTGCTAGATGTAGGTGGAGGGATTCTTGAAGGGAAATAGGTGTGTGGGGAAACAGGTGTGGAACAGAGGAAAAACAGTACCTAGGGGAGACTCACATGGGGGTGGTGGATGGAGACGTAGGCATGCAGGGCCTCCACATAGGTATGTTGCAGCCTCTCTACTTGGAGCTGGTCCTGCACGTTGGGCCGGTCTATAGGTACCAACAGAATTGAGGAGCTGGTCTGGCTAGGGTCTTAGTTCCATACCCAAATCACTACCCAAAAAAACAGGGATGTGTCCCACCCAACTTGTTATTTGAGACTTCCATCCCAAATAACAGCAAGGGCCTCCACCCCCATGATTCCTGCCCTGTGGGGCCTACAGCCCTCCTGGGTCCAAGTCTCTTGCTAGGTTTCCCTCTGGCCTTCCTTCACACCTGCAGAGAAGATGCTGATGGCAATGAGCAAAGCAAACTCTGCATCATTGAGTTGCAGCTCATTCATGGCTCGGGAGAACTCGAAGATGGGGTTGATGAACTCCACCTGCAGCCCTGGGGAGGAAGAAGGGAGGCTGAGGCATGTGGCAGGAGCAGCAGGAACTTCCTTCTCTCCTCTGGTTCCTCGATTTGGGGAATTACTATGAAATTGTACTAAGACTTCTCTAAGGTGCTGCTGTGTAAGGGCAAGTTTCTTAACCTCTCTAAGCCTCATCTGTGAGGAGTCGGAGTGAACCTACCTCATAAGACTGTTCTGATGGTTAAATACTAAAGCATGCAGAGCTAAATTACATAATAACAATTGTTATTAGAATTATTGAGGGTTCTGGGTATGGTGGCGCATGCCTGTAATCCCAGTACTTGGGAGGCTAAGACAGGAGGATTGCAGGTTTGAGGACAGCCTCAGCAAGTAGTGAGAGACTCTCATCAACCTAGGGAGACCCAGTTTCAAAAATAAAATAAAAAATAGGGAGCCGGGCGTGGTGGCGCACGCTTGTAATCCCAGTACTTGGGAGGCGGAGACCGGAGGATCAGGGTTCGCGGCCAGCCTCAGCTACAGTGAGGCCCTCCGCAACTTCGTGAGACCCGGTTTCAAAATAAAGGATAAAAAATAGGTCCGGGGGTGTAGCTCAGGGGTAGAACGCCACTGGGTTCAATCCCCGGCACCACACAAAAATAAAAAGGGCTTGGGGTGTAGCTCTGAGGAAGAATGCCTCTGAGTTCAATCCCCAGTACCACACACACACAAAAATAGAATTATTGAGGGCTCCGCACTTCTAGAAACACAACATCTCTTATCTCATATTTTTGTTTATAAAGAAGCCCTTTTCACTGGCAAATGATCTTACTTATCGGAATACATTTCATACATCACATCCCAAAGGGAATACAGCAAAATGGTTGAGGGTATGGACTCTGGTGCTAGACTGACAGGATTTGAGTCCTAGCTTTACCACTACTAGGCTGTGTGATCTTGGGTAAGTTATTTGTCCTCTCTGGGCCCTGACTTTCCCATCTGTAATATGGAAAAAATAATAGTACCTGCCTCATAAAGTCCTTAGAATAATGTATTGTATATGGTATCTACTATCTAAATGTTTATTAACTTAAAAAAATTTTTAATGGAGCCAATCTTCTTAAAGAGAAGACTAAAATGCAACTAACCATGACCTAAAGCCACGATACCTAGAGAACATTTCTCTCATCCACATTGTCAGAGTCTCTGCACTCCACACTGTTCTCAGGCTTTCTCAGATTTCTTTTAGCAACCATCTGCTACACTTTCCATTGGAGGCTTCTCGATTAGTCACTTCCTGTACTTTCACCCTGATGTTTATCAAGTATTGTGTGTTGATCCATTTAATAAGCAAGCCCCACTTTATAAGCATTTCTTGGTGAGGTTTTAAGCCTCAAAATGTGCCCCAAAGCCCCTTTGTACAGAGATAGAGAAGGCTCTAGAATTGGGTTATACACCCATGAGGGTCTGCTGATGCTCACTGGATCGGTCCACATCATTAGTCATCCACCACGTGCAGCATATGGTAGTGGATGTAGATGGGGAGGAGACCTGACAAAGCAGAGCCCCTGAAGGGGGAAAAAGAATGAAGGAGAAAAAAAGAAAACAAATAAAAACAATAAAAAAGATAGACCCCCTGGTTGCTTCTCCCCAGGACCTCACTGATGAAATGAGAAATTAAAGACAAATGTGATAACACCAAAACAGCTTATATAAACACATCTATATATAGGTACAGATTCAGATAGCACAAGTCCACAAGTGCTGAAGGAACACAGAGATATTAGAACTGGGGAGGCTTTACAAAGACGGTGTTCTTTGTAAGGAAGAGAAGGTGGGGAAGGTCTAGAATAAAAACAATTTGGGGAAAAGGTGGTTTGGAGCCAGGTGTGGTGGTATATACCTGTAATCCCAGTACTTGGGAGGCTGAGACAGGAGGATTGTAGGTTTGAGGCCAGCCTCAGAAACTTAGCCAGAATCTCAGTAACTTAGTGAGATCCTGTTTCATAAAAGAAAAAGAAAAGGAAAAAGAGGGGTCTGGGGGTATAGCTTGGTGGTAGAATGCCCCTGGGTTCAATCTCCAGTACCAAAAAAAAAAAAAAAAAGTGGTTTGGTAGAGAAAATGGATGGGGAAGGGCTTTAAAGCTGGATAAAGACGATGGGTCACCCTATCAGGTACTTTTTTTTTTTTTTTTGCGGGACTGGGGATTGAACCCAGGGGCATTCTACCTTTGAGCTACATCCTCAGCCCTATTTTTTAATTCTTTATTTTGAAACAGGGTCTCACTAAGTTGCGGAGGGCCTCACTAAGTAGCTGAGGCTGGCCACGAACCCAGATCCTCTGGTCTCAGCCTTTCAAGTACTAGGATTACAAGGTGTGCCACCACGCCCGGCTTATCAGGTACTTATATATTCAAGCAACACTCTGGGAACTATGGAAGGCAGCAGGAGCCGACATACCCTTGCCCCACCCTACAGTTAAGGGAGGCCTTCCTAGAAAGTTCACTACGTGGCCCATCTTGGGACAAGGGGCACATGAGCTGGCCTGAGTCACCACACACCAGGGAAGGTTTTATGAACTTTGGCCTGGAAACCAGGATCTACTAGACTGTGAATGGAGTCACAGCACCAGCCATATTTTACAGACCCACTCCATCAGTTGGTAAGCCTCAGTTCCCGTCCCTCCAACACCCTGTTGGCCTTCCATCCTCTCCCAACCTGCTCCCACACACAAACATTACCAACAGCTGAATGTGAGGAACTCCCTGCCCCCTCTGCTGAGCCCCAAGCAAGCAACAGACAGCAAGCAGCAGTGTGAACCAATTCTTACAGAAAATACTCCAGATGAGGAGAGAAGTGTTCCTTCACTCTTCCTACAACTGTGTCATCTGGGCGTGTTTGCCTTTTTTCAACTCTAGTTCCATGGCTCATCAGAAAAAGCAATGGAAGGCCGGGCGTGGTGGCGCACGCTTGTAATCCCAGTACTTGGGAGGTGGAGACTGGAGGATCTGGGTTCGTGGCCAGCCTCAGCTTCTTAGTGAGGCCCTCCGCAACTTCATGAGACCCGGTTCAAAATAAAGTGTAAAAAATAGGGCCGGGGGTGTAGCTCGGAGGTAAAACGCCCCTGGGTTCAATCCCCGATACCGCAAAAAAAAAAAAAATAAAGGAAAAGAAAAAGCAACGGAAAAAGTAAGGGGAGGGCTGGGGAGGTAGCTCAGTGGTAGAGTGCTTGCCTGGCATGCGCAAGGGCCCTGGGTTCAATCCCCAGTACAAAATAAAAGTAGGGGTAATCAGCCCACATCATCCTTAAAAAGGACATCTGAAAAAGATTTGTTCATTTTTGACTACTAAAAGGTTTGATGCAGTGATTTTCAAACTTTTTTCTAGCGATAAAACCTTTTCTTCAAGGAAAATGCTACACAGGTGCACAGTATAGAGTGCATATTTAAATGGAGTTGCCTAGCCAAAGCAAAGATGAAGGCCATTCCTCTGCTTCCCTGTGCCTGCTCTAACGTGACACTTGCATAAACCCAACAGGTTACTTGAAATACAGTTAAAAAACAACTGGCCCTATGCAACAGAAGACAGGGGCCTATCAGCATTCCAACTTTCTTTGTTTTTTTTTTTTTTTTTGCTGTACTGGGATTAAGTCCAGGGGCATTCCACCTCCGAGCTACACCCCAGCCCTATTTTTTTATTCTTTATTTTGAAACCGGGTCTCACTAAGTTGCAGAGGGCCTCATTAAGTAGCTGAGGCTGGCTGCGAACCCGGATCCTCGGGTCTCAGCCCCCCAAGTACTGAGATTACAAGCGTGCGCCACCACGCCCGGCTCCATTCCAACTTTCTTAAAAAAACAAGTGGAGCCTTCCCTTTAAAACCACCCAAACTTTAGGCCCATGGCTCTGTAATCAGAACGGGCCCCGTGACAAACAGCATCTGTCCCTCCGACCCAGTCCCTTGGGATCTCAGCTCTCACCTGCTTTAGCAAAGTCTTCCCGGTTATAACTGAAATCCTTGAGGAAGGTGATGCTCTCGCTCCCAGGGTTGTACCTCCGAGACGTCTCCAGCAGCATCACCTGTGCACAAGCAGCAGCCCCCCAAACAGGGGTGAGCAGGGCTGGACTTGGTGCCTGGCACTTGAGGGAAGGGCAGTTCCCTCAACACTACTTCCAGTGGGCTGGGCTCGTCCAGCCAGAGTCTGGAGGTCCCCACAGGCAACCCCACTCGGGTTCTCCCTCCGCCCCTCTCCTCTCCAGCCACCTCAATCGCAGAAGTTTTCAGCAGGGCGATCTGGTCCTCCCGGCTGAGCTGCAGGAAGCCCGGCAGCTGCTTGGCAAAGTCAACGATCTCCTGCACGGACACGATGGCCAGTTCTGTGAAGTGGGCAAAGCGCTGCTGCCGGGCCTCCCGGCTCTGGGGGTCTGGGGCCATGGGCCAAGGCTACCCAGGAGGGCAAGGGGGAGGCAAACCACTTTGAGTCAGATATCCAGAAGTCAACTGGTGCTCTGGGCATGGCCACCTCTCCCCAGGCCCGTCAAGTACCGTGACACGAAGTCGGTCCGAAAAGGAGCGCCTGTTACACTGTTGCTGGGCGGCGACCAGCTTCTCGATCATGCCCAGTTGCTCCGGGCTGAGCTGGGGCAGCACCTGGGGAGGTGAGGAAGCCCTCGGTGGCGCCGATGTGGCCTGAGCTTGTTCCTCTTCATGCCGTTTCAGTTTCTTCAGGCGGATCTGTTCTTCTGATAGGACACCTAAAGACAGGGCCAGACATGAGGAGGGGAGAATGGGAGAGACAGGAAGCAAGGATGGGGCAGAGCGGGTGGTTGGAGGGCATTGGGTAAGAAGCAAGGACGAGATTGTGTGTGTGATACTGGGGATTGAACCCAGGGGCCTTCTACTTCTGAGCCACACCTCCAGCTGACCTTGAACTTTCAATCCTTCTGTCCCAGACTCCCAAGTACTGGGATTACAGGCATGTGCCATCACACCGGCCTCAAGGAAGAGATTTTAATCCACACTCAGGGACTGGGTAGGGAGCCCCTGTAGGCACAGGCACCTGTCCACCCTCACACCCCAGCACCCCTCTTTCCCATCAGCCCCTCTCCCACTCCCACCTCCAGACACTCACACTCCTCCCGCATGCCCGCCTGGCGGCATTTGCGAAGCCGACACTCCTGGCACTTGCGGCGCATGTAGGTGTCCATGGGGCAGTGGCCACCACTGTGGCAGACATAGCGGGCTCCCTTGATGACACTGCGGCGGAAGAATCCCTTGCAGCCCTCGCAGCTCAGCACGTTGTAGTGGAAGCCAGAGGCCTTGTCCCCACACACACTGCACAGCTCGTTTCCCAGCATTTTAGGAGCTGGCCCCTTTTTCCGCTTTTGTGGACGGAGCTCTGGATGCAAGGAAGAGCCTCGATGTTCTCCCTGACTCAGTTGCTGCCCTGGGCACTCAGTGACTTTCATTATGTG
>PVJS01037659.1:0-19790 GCA_004027185.1 Glis glis
GGGAGGGAGGGAGGGAGGGAGGGAGAGTGGGAGGGAAGGACAAAGGAAGGGAGGGAGAACTTTCCATATTTATATTTTTAAAACATGTATTTAATAAAATATGTTCTACAAAGTTTTTCTAGTACAGTGGAAATCACATTAAAATGAAATATTATTGCCAAAATATGACATAACTATGGCATGAGACAAGAGTCTCCAACAGGTAAATCAGGCTCTGCTGGTAGATCTTTAAGGCTTGCCTGGTTAATCTCCAGCCAGGTACCATTCTAATATTATTAGCACTTCTCAAACTTTTTAAAATTAAAAAAAAATTAAGAACTCCTAAAATAGGATTTGGTCTTAGAAACACACAACCCTTGGATGACTCTTTTGATGAAAAAGCAGTTAAGATTATTAGCACCAGGGTTAGTCACAGATAGCACAATTCTCCCCTCTTGCTACTTGATACTGTTACTGCTTGATCATGGTTTCATTCAATACAGTGTTCCCCAAGCATTCAGACAAAATTGTGGAATGTCAGACATAATTTTTATTTATAGAATACCAAAACTGAATACAGATACCAGGCTGCCTTCAACTTTGCAATCCTCCTGCCTCAGCCTCCCAAGTACTGAGTAGCTAGAATCTCAGGTGTGTGTCACTGTACCAGCATCATCCAGTCATCTTTATAAAATGTTTGCATGTCCTAAAGTCTAAAAAGATAATCTGTATTGCCCAGATAGTCATAAACAGTGTGTATAGAAAATATCAGACATAAAGTGTTTTGTTTGTTGGTGGTGGTGCTGCTGCTGGGGATGGAACCCAGGGCTTCATACATGTTAAGCACACACTCTGCCACTGAGCTATACCCGCAACCCTAGACTAGAAGTTTAATATCCGCTGTTTTTAGACTAAGACCAAATACAGGAAAATTTGGCCGATTCTATGCAATTACAGTTACATTTTCTGGCCTTATGCCATATTTATGAAATTATATTTAACAAAAGTCTTTGTGTATTATAAGCTACTCATTTTATAAATGGAGAAACTGAGATTAAAGAGGTTTAATCATCACAAAAATCATTTAGTACAAAGTTAAAATGAGCCAATTGTTTTTTCCACTACTACGTATATTTGGTTTCATATTGACTGTGGATGTGATGTTTTTATATTCAGCATATAAGAAATTGCTTAACCTCATTATGATGGTAACTTGTAAGAAAAATAGCAGAGTGATAAGCATAGAAACACAAAATTTATTTAGGTATTGACCCTAGATCTACAGTCACTTGAAAACCCTTTGTCAACGTAAAAAAATCAGGGCCAACTTGGGCCCAAAGACTATATATTCTTCCATATATAGAAGGTCTTCAATAAATAGGTATCAATTTGATTTGCTATATAATTTTAAGTTATCATTACATATTCTTACCTTCATCTGTGCTGGCAAAATAAAAGTGATTTGAAGCATTCAACTTTTAAATATTTAATGAAATGATCGATGTGCTTTTGTAATGAAATATAAAAGGCAATGACACCTCACCTACCAACAAACAGCTTTATATTTTATTTTAATTATAACATAAATTTTCAATTGTGAATATAAGACCTACGAAAATAATTGCTAGAACATTTCTTTTTTTCTTTTTCTTGTTTATTGTTTGGTTGGTTGGTTGGTTGGTTGGTTGGTTGGTTGGTTGGTTTGGTTTGGTTTTTGGGTTTTTTTGTTGTGTTTTGTTTTGGTTTTGGTTTTGGTTTTGGTACTGGGAATTCAACCCAAGGGCATTCTACCCCTAGGCTACACTCCCAACTCCTTCTATTTTTTAATATTTTGAAACGGGGTCTCACCAAGTTGCTGAGAGTCTTGCTAAGTTACTGAGGCTCTCCTTGAACCTGTGATCCTCCTGTGTCAGCCTCCCAAGTACTGGGATTACCAGTGTGCATCACCACACCCAACTTACATTCCTTTTGAAATGAATGCATCATACATTAGATATATCCTTTGCAAATTAAAATCAATGCTAATAACCAAGTTAGAGTTAGAAATGTAAAACATCTGGGAAAAGACAGTCATCAACTATTATCTTACAAAAATGCTATCTTGGTAGGCATTTTGAGATGTAATTGATACTGTCGTCTCTGCTTAAACACCTTCATCCTTTTCTCCCCATAGCGTGTTAAGTAAAAATAATTTTACTTAAGTAATAATAAATCAGGGTAGCAAATTTATGCAGACATTCCTATGTATCTGTCCAACTACCAGAATTTCTTGGTTTAGTTAAGGCTATGAACACATCACAAGGTTGTTCTGGGAACTCCTCAAAGCCTACAGTAGAACAAGGTATCCTTTTATCTTATTCATGAGAAAAATAGCACAGATAATTGGGTTAATTATTTATGTCATGAGCATCAGCAGCTATTCTGTTGTATCAGGTCCCTGTTATTATATTCCCAAAAATGAATTTGAACCTCTTTGCCTCTTAGTTGCCTATTTTTGTATGCTGCTTCTTAAAAAAAGATGAGTTGGACATTCTCAATTCTGTGCCCTTTATTCTAAGCCCCATGCCTAGCCCAGAGTACACATAAAACAAAGTTAACAAAAGAATGTTGAGCCAGGCACGGTGGTGCACCCCTGTAATCCCAGTACTTGGGAGGCTGAGACAGGAGGATCGAAGATTCAAAGCTGGCCTCAGCAATTTAGCAAGATTCTCAGCAATCTAGCGAGACCATGTTTCAGAAATAAAGGGCTGGGTTGTAGCTCAGAGGTAGAATGACCCTGGGTTTAATATCCAGTGTGTGTGTGTGTATGTGTGTGTGTGTGTGTGTGTGTGTGTCTCTTTCTCTCTCTCTCTCTCTCTCTCTCTCTCACACACACACACACACACACACACACACACACACGAATGTTGAATGTTTATCACAGCATTCATTATACCCTTGTGTAAATATTGGAGTATACACCAGATAAACTCTTAGCACCAGATAGGTGGATGAACAGTGGGTGGCTGGATGAATTATGTATATCATTCACCTTTGAAAATATATGAGCCATATACCTTCTATGTGTGAGTAATTAGATGCTGTCATTATAATGTGAGTTGAGCAATAACTTTTTCACTGTCAGCAAATATTTTTAAGCTCCAGTTTTCTTATTCCGAGCAGTAGTAAAATCCTGGTATAATAAAAAATGTATATAACCTTGTGGTGCTAGCATTTTATTTTGACTTCTAAATTTTTAATATATATGTAGGTGTTGAAATGGGAGCATTCCCAAAGACTTCCTTGGAAAAAGTTCTAATAAATTAGATTGATTTTGAATGCTAATTATTACTCAATTAGTAATACACCTGACTGAATGGAGTGATTTTTTTTTCCTTGCTGTTGGCTAGGACCATTTTGGACCTATTTTATTCATTTGTCATGGACTACATGAATAATAAGTTAGCTAAAGAATTAAAAGAATTCTAATGAGCAATGAATCCCAGTAGAATTATGGCAGCTTAAATTATATATTAAATTAAATTAAAATATATCTTAATCTTAACATATGTACGTTTTATATCCCAACTGTTTTATTTACAGTCTTTTAATACTTATACTGCCTTAGCCAATAGAATATAAGTAAATACCACTTAAAATATCTTTTGATTTCATATGTCCCAGGCCATCAGGTCAGGGTTATCTCTGACAACATCAATGACTTTTAGAGAGGATGACAGATACGGAAGATGTGAAAGACAAGTAATGGATGTGTATTGATCAAGGCAAACATTCTAAGGTGATTTTTAAGTTTAACTCCCTAGTAGCAGCTTCGTTGATTTGATTCTTTCTCAGAAAAGGTTAAGTTGGGCATGGTGGTACACACCTATAATCCCAGTACTCGGGAAGCTGAGACAGGAGGATCACAGGTTCAAGACCAGCCTCAGCAACTTAGTGAGACACTGTTTCAAAATAAAAAAGAAAGAGGCTGGGTGTGTAGCTCGGAGGTGGAATACCCTGGGTTTAATCCCCAGTACCATAAAAAAAGAAAGAAAGAAAAGGTCATTTTTAAATTTCTATTCATTAATAATTCCAGCTAGGTAAAGATAATGTTTTATTATAGGAAACTCTAAGCACCATTAAATCTGGGATATTCAAGTTCCATTTTATTTTATTGAAATAATCTTGAAAAAATAAGTTAAGACAAAGATAATTAATTAGGCAGTATCTATAAAGACTCTGGAAATTAAATAGAATTTAATCATAGATATTTCTATGGCTATAAAGTAAAAATTATTCTAGGAAAAAATGTTAATAATGAACTAACTAACTTCTTCACAGAGATGTGTAATAGAAAATATCATTATGCAGCAGAGTACCTGTGGTGTACAAACCATTTCTAGCTACAGTTCCTTATTATTGGGAGCATAGCATAGCTTTTTCTCATGTCAAGACAGAATTGGTGAATTTGTTTCATGTGTTATAGAAAGATAAATCCCTGGTTAACATTTGGAATCAAAGTTCAAATACATTTTCTGGTGCCACATGATCCTACTTGGAATCCTACTCTCCTCTCTCCTTCTATGTGCATAGCTCAGCTTTACTTCAAATTGTCTCAAAGTTGATGGCTGCTCTGCACAATAAGGAAGTAAACTGGGCTTGGGTCACAGGCATTCACTCTCCCAATAGGGAGAAACTAAAAGGGCAGAAGGATTACACAGCAGTCAAAGAAAAAAAAATGGATTTTCAAAATTCCAAAAATATGTTGAAAAAAGTGAAATAGAATAGGCTGAATCTATTTTGAGGATCACAGTTATCATTCTAAATCATCACTGAAAAATTATTGAACCCAAAGCGTTTTTTTAATATATGCTAACCCAAAGTATTTTAATGGGCTTTTAATTGTTAATTTGTTTTGAGTCACCCTGGAAAAAATCCTCAAAATGATTTCCTTTCCTGCTTGCCCAGGAAATACCTGGGTTGAAGAAAAATCAACTTCATCAATAAACATATGTGTGTATGTGCCAACATAAAGGTGAAAAACCATTAGATTCTCTTAAATCTGTACAGAAACAACAAAATTAGCAGCATACTGGGCCTCCTAGCAGTCTGCCTTTCCCACACTGGGGTTCTTTTACTGACAAGAAGCTATGATTTGTGTTACCAAATAATGTCAGCTCCTAATTTGAATGAAGCTGAGATGAATTATACATAGGTCATTAGAAGCCGTGTGGTCTACAGTAAATGAAGGATCTCAACAAAATCCAGCCACTGGCATGCTGAGTGCTTTGAATAAGTCAATCATCCGCCCTCTGCCTCAATTTAAGCATTCGAAAAATGGGGTGTGCAGAGAACCAATTATTATTGGATGCCTATAAATTTATTTCAGATACTCCTAATAAAAATATCAAAATGATAAAGTATTTGTCTATAATGTTCATCTATAATGACCAGTTTAGTTTACTTTGAAACAAAAATATGTTTCTCCTGTATTTTTCTTAGAGTCATTGTTGCCCAGCTGTTCCTGTTTGATTTATTTCCTGAATGACCATTTCTTTTTTTTTTTTTTTACGGTACCGGGGATTGAACCCAGGGGCATTCTAACTCCGCGCTACACCCCCGGCCCTATTTTTTTATACTTTATTTTGAAACCGGGTCTCACGAAGCTGCAGAGGGCCTCACTAGGTAGAGAGAGAGAGAGAGAGAGAAACAGGGAGAGAGAGAGGGAGAGAGAACGCTGAGGCTGGCCACGAACCCGGATCCTCCAGTCTCCGCCTCCCAAAGTACTGGGATTACAAGCATGTGCCACCACGCCCAGCCTAAATGACCATTTCTAATGACTTGTTGGTCATCCCATTTCCTATCTAGAGAATTAACAAATAGAAGCTGGGAGTTGAAAATACTTTCTGCGTTATTCTAACACTTGTGCCAAGAAATGGAAAAGTCAAGAAGGAGGGCACATTACTTCTCTTTTCAAGGGCATATATGAGAAATAATTGGGCAAGTCCCCTGATCTCCACTAGAAGCTCTATTCCACCACTGATATGAAATTCTGATCAACTTTTCAATACATAAAATCATTCACTCCCACACAGAAATCCAAGCACAGGCTAGAGCTGGGGCCAGAAATAAAAGAAAAATGACAGAATAATGTAAAAGCATGAGACAGACAAGGATTGGTAGTTCAGGTGGAAATCCAAATATCACAGAGTTTTTTGAGTTCTAGGTGGGGGAACACTGGGGTAGAATGGCAATTATCAGATGAAATCAAAAATCTCAAAAGCAATGAAGACAAAAGTCACTAAGGTCACCTGAACGAAGAATGGCACTGAGAATAATGCCAGGAATTCTAGTCATATGGACCAGTTATATCACAAATACATTGAACTGGAAGCACAGAAGTAGAACTAAAGAATTAATGTACCCAGGCATGGTGGTGCATGCTCGCAATCCCAATTCTTGGGAGGCTTAGACAGGAGGATCATAGGTTCAAGGCCAGCTCAGCAACTTAGCAAGGTTCTCAGCAACTTAGTGAGACCCTGTTTCAAAATAAAAAATAAAATAGGTCTGTGTATCCCAGAAGTGGAATGATTCTGGGTTCAACCTCCAATGCCAAAAACTAAATTAAAAAAAGAATAATGTCATCTGTTTTATAAAAATGCATCATCTTCCCCAGGAAGCAACTCAGAACACATACTTCACCTTTAATCTATAGTAACCAAAAGTCCCTTATCACACGTATCATCAAGCAAAGTAAACACAATTTTGTACAATACAACTTTCATATAAAGAAATGGAGCTAAGACTAACAGTATCATGAGCCCACCTATACATAAAAGGTGAAGCTATACCTGCGTGGCCAATCTGCTTTCCTCAGGGAGCTTTGAGAGAACATTGTATGGGGGGAGGAAAAACATTAGAGTTGACATTACTGAAGAGATTTCAGTAGCAAAGTCCTTTTTAAAACCATAAGCAGAGAAATTTAGTCTAAGCCACAGAAGAAAATCAAGACAAAAAAAATTTCACAAACCAAAGTCTACTTGTCTTGGACATTTTTCAAGTGGAAAACATTGCATTATATTAAATCAAGTCACTTATTTAAGATTGACATTTTACATTTTGAATGTATACCATCATCATAAACATCAAAGCAAGTATATTTGAGCTTTTCCTTTCTTCATCCTTATATCAACAGGAAAGCTGAGTAGAAAAAAACCAACCTGGCCACCAATAGATAATTTATTTTTATCAATGTTTAATATGAAATGTAAGGATTGTAGAGGGGGGAGTTAGGAAGAGTATGGAAAATAGTAAACAGTGTATATCTGTTGAGGATCTGATCAACATAACCAGCAACTGACCATTAAAGCTGCCACCTATAATTGAAAATATTGAAGTTGTCCAATTTTGAGTACTCTCATCCATAGCAAAAACCCATGGAATGCCAGCTGTCATTGTTTTGGCACAGACGATATTGTTTCTCCTCCTGCCAAGCCCACACATCTCCTTTGCCTTTCCTAGTTATTTTTACCAGCCAAACAGCCCTCCCCACACCTCTCCCTGCTGCCTCTGAGGTACAGTCCTTTTGAGAGTTCCTACCTAACTTGTTTATGCTTCATGAGAATAAGCTAAAACTTGCTGGACATGATAAGTATTTCTCTCTCTCTCTCTCTCTCTCTCTCTCTCTCTATTCTAAAAGTAATGTAAAGGAAATTCTAAGGCAGGGCTTCCATAAATAGCCATGTGGAACAGACTGGACACCACACATGGGCACCCAGCTTCGGGGGCAGATGCAGATGTGCACGGGGACTGCCAGGTGCAGGCAGCCTCCAAAAGGCAAGAGAGGCTGTGGCTCTGTGCTGTGTTCACAGAAGTACAGAGAATTTAAAAGCCACACAAAACTGCTGCCTCGCTCTTCGGAAACATCTTCCTAGGTCTCTTCTTTAAAATAAAAGAGATGTAAATCACTCCTTTATTTTCAAGTTGTATAGAGAATTTCTGTAGAATACAGCTTTCATATTCTTTCCTGACACATTATTAAAAAAACTACAGAGGGAGAAAATCTTCAATACCAAAATTCTCTTACCAATGAGAACATCTCAAAAAGAAGGAAAGGTGTTTAGTTAATTTTGTTACTCTGTTTTGTTTTTCGACTGGCATATTCACCAGAACTCAAGGAGAGTCTCTATTTTTAATGTACAAATTGCATTTTGGAGGTGAACATTTTATTTTGTGAATTTTCTTCACATGTTATTATGTTGAGTGGCAATTTTAATTCATCAAGTTGAATAATTTCAGAGTCTAAATAGTTCTGTTCATATCTATTAATCTTAAAAGGACAGGAAAATGATTGTTTATTGGATTTGGTTTGCCCTTTCCCAATCAAATTCAATATAGATCAATTTTTTAGAGCTACTGTCATAAATCTGAAAATGTCTATCCAAACAATGATCCCCCATTATATTTAAGAAAGTAAAGGAGCTGGGCATGGTGGCACATGCCTGTAATCCCAGTACTTGGGAGACTGAGACAGGAGGACCACAGGTTTGAAACCAGCTTCAGCTACTTAGTGAGACTTAGAAACCCAGAAAGATCCTGTTTAAAAACGAAAAATAAAAATGGTTGGGGTTGTAGCTCAGAGGTAGAATGCCCCTGGGTTCAATCCCAGGAAGGAAGGAAGGAAAGAAGGGAGGGAGGGAAGGAGGGAGGGAGGGAGGGAGGAAGGAAGGAAGGAAGGAAGGAAGGAAGGAAGGAAGGAAGGAATCTATCTCATTTTCATAGTCCCTCAGCATTACCAAGAAGGAGAATGAAGTCACAAATTTCTGAAGAACTCCACTGACACCCCCGATCTGAAGGGTAGAGTCTGGTGAGGAGCAAAGCATGCCAACCAGGCAGCAGATATAGAAGGTCCTCCTAGATTTGAGACCCCTCCTCCAAATGGAGACTGTAACACAGCAGAAGCCAAAGAAATTCCTAAGTCACTACTTTTTCTCTCACTCAAAAAGAGGCCGAGCCAGGCACAGTGGCACATGCCTGTAATCCCAGTACTTGGGAGGCTGAGACAGGAGGATCACAGGTTTATAGCCAGCCTCAGCAACTCAGCAAGGCCATTTGCAATTTAGTGAGAACACTGTTTCAAAATAAAAAATAAAATAGGGCTGGAGGTATAGTTTGGCGGTAGAATGCCCCTGAGTTCAATCCCCAGGACCACCAAAACAAAGAGGCAGAGGATTCATGTAATGACTTCTCAAAATCATGGTATCCCACCACAAATGCTTAATGGAATTGAAGAAAAAAATAAAGGAGGAAAAAACAAAAACACACTAAAAACTTAATCAACCTGTTGAAAGAAAATTAGAAAACCCTACATAAAGATCATTTGCTTTGTTGCAATTAAATAGAATCAACTGGAGGAATTCCTAAATTTTGACCTCTGCTCTCACCCCCACAGACGAAGGAAGGAAGGCAGATGCCAAGAATGAAGTAAAGGAAGGGCTGCCAGAAATCCAAGCATGGTAGAGCTGAACTGGTGGGCTTGCTCCAACACAGAGCAACAGTCTGGAACCCAAGGGCATCTCCCAAGGGGGAGGCATGGGCATCCGATGCCCGCATCTCCACAGGGCATATCAGAGGGTTCTCAGACATATCCCACAGCCCAGCGCTCTCTCCTGATGCAGGACCTTCTGCTGGGCTTCTCTTGCTCCAGCACTCAGCCCTGTTGGCATGGGCCTTAGAACATGCAAGCTGAGCTCTCTTCCCCATGTGTCTGTCCACGTGGCCCCCAGGAAGACTCTTGAACGCTTGACTCCCACCAATTTACAGAGCACAGCTTGACCAACTGCTGGCTTCTCCGTCCATGCTTTGCCAGCAGAGGAAACAGAACCGCCTGACTCCCGCCTTCAGAGCTTTCCAGACACAAGGTAAGCAAAGGTCTCCTCTTTTGCAAACAGCTTTCATTTTCTGGATGATAATTTTGAGTCCCCTACCCCAGCCCCACTCACTTGGCTTGAGGAAAAAGGAATGCAGTACACCCTCCTTTTTCTTTTCTGTGAGTTAGAGGGAAAAAAATACCTAAGTATTACATATTTCTAAAAATTCCCTTTTAAGATCCATTTGATAAACCTCTAAGTCCCCTCTCACATAGACTACAGTTGAGTGATGGTCACAGATCTACATAGACACCTGTTAACTCACACTACCGAGATACATTAGCACACCTCTACACATCATGAAGTCCTTCTCCATTGACCTCAGCTTTGAGGCTTAGCCAATGTTCTGAAGTATAAATGGGAAATCCTATTCACTTTACATTATGTAATATTTGAAATATTTTGTTTATATTTGTTTGTGGCTTTGTATTTTAGATTGGTCTGACATTTGCTAAATTAGGATGCCTTGCTTTCCTTCAAATATTAATAGTAGCACAAGATATAAATGTGCTATATTCTCACATAGAGGACATAGATTTGAGTCTTTCAGTTCAATGGTTCACTTAAATGTCAATACGTTCTCTCTTTTCATTAATTAAAACAGCAAGTTGTTGCTAACTTCATTGATTTTTGGTGTCAAGTAAACTGAATCTTCTCTCATAATTCTAGATTTTCTTTTAAAATACCAAAAAAGGTAAGATATGGTTAGGTCTATTAAATGTATCTCCTAAATGCCACGCTTTCCCTCAAAACTAAACAAAACTCATGTCAAACAGTGTATGGATGCTCATATCCACAGACTTTTATACAAATGTGGAGGCAAAAAATAAGAAACACCTCCTTTGGAGAAAATTTGTGATCTAAGCTGTGTGACTTGTAGCAAGGTACTCAATTTATTCCTTCCTTCCTTCCTTCCTTCCTTCCTTCCTTCCTTCCGTCCGTCCTTTTTTTCTCTTTCTTACCATATAGCCAGGCACAGTGACACATGCCCTTAATCCCAGTTCTTGGTTGGAAGGCTGAGACAAGAGGTTCACAGAAAAAATAAAAAGGGATAGAGGTATAGTTCAGCAATAGAATGTACCTGGGTTCAATCCTCAGTACCAAAGGTGGGGGGCTATATGTATAACTTGAAGGTAGAATGCCCCTGGCTTCAATCCATACTACAAAAAAAAAATCAAATGAATAACCATATAGTTTATTTGGTAATAGCTGCACTTTAACTGTTATCAGTCAGCTTCTAATTTGGTGGTATTTTGGTCATTTTTAAAAGATACTCAAAGAAAGAAAGAATACAGAAATTTACATTCCCTCTAGACACCACAGAAGACCTTAAAACAGAAAATACTTTCCCGCATATAGAGGGCACACTCAAGGTTCATAAGAACTTAATATTTTCCAAAGACCCTATGTAGATCTCTCTTTCTTAAATGTACAATAAATGCCAGATGCCCCTCCAACTCCACAGCTAAACTGTTTCCCAGTGTCCCTTGCAACTAAATGTGGCCATGTGGCTGAGTTCTAGTTGATGCAATGTGAGCAAGAGTGATGTGTGCCTCAGACACTGATTTCATAAAATCCTCCCATCTATGCTCCTCCGTGTGCCTCCCCTTCTGGCTGGCCAGAATACAGAGGGCGCTCAGTGAGACGTTGACAGCCCTACTGATTGGACAAAAGCCATGCGCCTTCTCAGAAGGTCTTGGTGTCTTTTTTCTTTCCAAAGATATCACACACTGCCTGCACCACACTGCTACTGCTTTTGCTGGTACCCTTTGTAAGCATCCCAAGCTAGCTGAATCCCCAGGTGAATCCACATGTCTGCATGCCTTCATGGTCCCTTAATGCCACTCTGCTTTGGGACACGCTCCACTTTCCATTTGCATGCAATGCCACACTGTCCCTGTAGTTTCTGGATGTATGAGTTGTGACTGCAGGGCAGACCAGAAAACCTGAAAGTGCTGAGGAGTTAGAGCCCCAGGGGGCAAAACTTGACCACTGAAAAACAGGAAACAGGAAGGAACCAAGGAAAATAACTCTTTCCTCCTTTCTGCCTACCAGGGACAGCTCCAATTTCTGGCTTCTTGCTGCAGTCCTTCTAAAGGAGTCTTGTACTCCCAGCACACCCCGGGAAGTCTCCTGGTGATGGTGCAGCCAGTGTGGTAACACGCTTCGCTGTCCCTTGCGGCTCTCCTTGCCTTGTCTGCTGAAGATGTCAGAGGCTCTGACAGCCAGTCTGACAACCACACTTGTTCACACAGGGTTGCTGCGTGAACAAATACAAACTTACATTGTGTCTGAACCACTCAGACAGAAGTTCAGTAGCTACAGCAAATACTGATATCGTGAAAGATATCATACCTAAGTAAGGACTTGACCTCATGATTTTTTGGTGGTTAAAAACATACTGCTGGAATTCACATCTCAGCTTCTCACTTATTTGCAGCATGACCTTAGGAAGACTACTGAACATTTGTGGCACAGGTTTTCAGTTGCGTGGGACTAGGATGTAGCTCAGTGGTAGAGTGCTGGCCAAGCCTGCATGAGACCCTGAGTACAATCCCCAGCAACACAAAAAAAAAGTCTCTTTATATAGAGTTGTTAAAATATTAAATGAAGTAATACATGAAAACACTTTGGGACATACTGAAGAAGTGGTCAACAGCTAATAGCTATTGTTATCATCATCATTATTCTAAGGCTTGTTCCAATTATAATTTTTTGATGACTCCATGAAATTTCTATACAACCCTTCGAAAGAGCATGGTGGCTCTCTTGCCTGTGTGTCATGGCTTTTCTTCTTCACATGCCCTCCCCAGCAATGCCCTGTCCAAAAGAGAACATGTACAATCATTTGAAACTTAAATTCCATTTAGTCACACACTAACAATCTCACAGTAGAGTTATATAATTCATAGGTACACAGCGACAAATTACTTACTTCAATTTACCATAGTTAACATAGCAACCTGTTTTTTTATAATTATCTAAAACTTCCCTTCTAAGACTTTACTTTGACCCCTAGTCCTCTACTACTAGAAAATTTTTAAAAGGAGCAATTTGTACTCTTCAGGGAGAAATCCTATATATTTTGATTCTTCAACTCTAACCTGGCCGGGCGTGGTGGCGCACGCTTGTAATCCCAGTATTTGGGAGGCTGAGACCAGAGAATCTGGGTTCGCGGCCAGCCTCAGCTACTTAGTGAGGCCCTCCACAACTTCGTGAGACCCAGTTTCAAATTAAAGTATAAAAAATAGGGCTGGGGGTGTAGCTCGGAGGTAGAATGCCCCTGGGTTCAACCCCCTATACCGCAAAAAATTAAAAAAAAATCTAACCTGTCTTGGGGCAAATTTGCTCTCTTCACGGCTGCTCCAACCTTGGCTAAAGATATGGCTTCACCTTTAGAGAGGCCCTCTCTGCTGGGCTCCTTTTCTTCTAGCATGTCTTTCAAATGTCCAAATGGATCCCTCCTTCTCCTAAATCCAGCTGCCTAATGTGTTTCCTACTAACTCATACTTAATGTTCTTATTACTTTCTGGTTTGGTTTGATTTTGCTTTGCTTTTAGATTCCTGCTTTCTCCTATGAGCTACTTCTATTCAAGAGTGGAGATACTCCAACACATATATTTTAGGGAGAGAATTTCCATCATGGAAGCAAGTATATCACAATATTTTATATATTATTTTCTCATGAGGTAGCTCTTTTCCTTTTCTTGAAGAATCCAAATGGTTAGCAGTAACATGATGGAGAATATATTCATCTATGACTCAGAATATTTGAAGTAGGTAAAAATGTGAATGTAGAATGTAGAAAAAAAATTCTGAAGGCTCAAAGATATATCCTCTTCAAAGTGCTAAAACAATAAGACTGTCGCCTCAGTATTATTTAATATCCAGAGAAAATATTTTTCAATTATGAAGGCAAACTAAGGACATTTTTAGTCAAAACAAAATATTGCCAGCAGATCTAAACTATAAGAAACACACACACACACACACACACAAATTCCTTTTGGCAGACAGGAAATAATACCAGATGGAAACTGGAATTTTCAGGTAAGAATAAAGAACATAAGAAATGGTAAATGGATAAATATAAGAATATTATTTCCTTCTAATTTCTTTTAAACCATAGGATTATTTAAAGCAAAAACCATAGCACTATCTTGTGGGGTTTAAAAAAAATGACATAGCTGGGTGTGGTAGTATACTCACCTATAATCTCAGAACTTGGGAGGTTGAGACAGAAGGATCACAAATTCAAAGCTGGCAGTAATTTAGCCAGATCCTATTTCAAAATAAAAAATAAAATAGGGCTGATGCTGTCACTCAGAGGTAAAATGCCCCTGTGTTCAATCCCCAGAACCCCATAGATTATAGATTATATATTATAGAAAAACCATTAGAAAAAATAATATGAAAAGGTACAAGAAAAAATTGTGATGGAATTCTAAAATTATTCAAAAAACTGCCCCCCAAAAAAGCATAAAGGGAAGAAGAAACAAACCAACAAATAAAACAAAAAACCAGAGGAATAAAAACACATAATAACACAGTAAAACTAAATTTAACCATAAAAACAATTTTATTAAATACTGATGTATAGCAGGGCGTGGTGGCGCACGCTTGTAATCCCAGTACTTGGGAGGCTGAGACCGGAGGATCCAGGTTCGCGGCCAGCCTCAGATACTTAATGAGGCTCTCTGCAACTTACTATTTCAAAATAAAAAATAGGACTGGGGGTGTGGCTCAGAGGTAGAATGCCCCTGGGTTCAATCCCCAGCTCTGCAAAAAATAAATAAATAAATAAATACTGATGTATTAAACATTCTAACAAAAGGCAAGATTTTCAGAATGGATAAACATATAGTTTAAAGAGATGTATGTTTTATGTTATATTAAAAAAATAAAATTAAAATGGAAAGTATATACCATGCAAACAGTAGGCATAAGAAGACTGAAGTGTTTATATTATTATCAGATAAAAAAAAAAGCATGCCTGTAATACCAGTACTTGGGAGGCTGAGACAGGAGGATCTCAGGTTCAAGACCAGCCTCAACAAACTAATGAGTCTGTGTTTAAAAAAAGAAAAAACAAAGCCGGGCTGGTGGTGCACACTTGTAATCCCAGTACTTGGGAGGTGGAGACCGGAGGATCAGGGTTCGCGGCCAGCCTCAGCTACTTAGTGAGGCCCCTCCACAACTTCGTGAGACCCGGTTTCAATATAAAGGATAAAAAATAGGGCTGGGGGTGTAGCTCGGAGGTAGAATGCCCCTGGGTTCAATCCCTGGTACCTCAAAAAAAAACAGAAAATAAAAAGGGTGGGGTGTAGCTGGAGATGGAATGCCCCTGGGTTTAATCCCCAGTACCATACACATACACAGAGAAAAGAGAGAGAGAGAGAGAGAGAGAGAGAGAGAGAGAATCAAGAAAAAATTATTACAAAAGGGAGAGAGGAAAGGAAGTTTCCTGATAGATAAAGGGCTTAATACATCAGGAAGATATACTAGTCCTTCAAAGTACATAAAGCAAAAATTGAGACGGGAACAGAGAAATAAAATTCTCCCATCTTAGTTGGAGATTTTAATATCCCTTCATAGCTAGTGGTAAAACAATTAGACAAAAAAATCAGAGAAGTCATAATTGATCAAATTAACCCTTCTCAAATGACTGGATCTAATTGATATTTAAAGAAACAACCACAAATAGGAAAATAAAGCCAGAAGACAATAGAGCATTATTTTTAAAGAGCTGAGAAAAAAACAAATATCAATTTAGAATTTTTTACACAGTTGAAATCATCATTGAAGAGTGAGAGTAATAAACCAGGTGTGGTGGCACACACCTGTAATCACAGTACTTGGGAGGCTGAGACAAGAGGATTGCAGGTTTAAGGTAAGCCTCAGTAATTTAGTGAGACTCATGAAAAACTAGAGACACTGTTTCAAAATAAAAAATAAAAAGGGCTGGGGGTGTATCTCAGAGGTAGAATGCCCCTGGGTTCAACCCCTAGTTCCAAAATAAATAAAGCAAGGGTAATAAAAAGATATTTTGAACATTATGTATGAGTTTACCACCCACAGACCTACACTAAAATAATTATTAAAGTATGTACATAATCAAAGGAAATATGGACAACAGAAGTTGACAAAATGTTAGCTTTTTTCATACTTTTATTATTGCATTATAGTCTCACATCATAATGTAGTCATAGAGATAGTGACATACATGCCCACGGTACTTGATGGAGTTCCCTCGGGCTCTTTCCCCTCTTCCCCTCTTCCCCCTTTCCCCATACATGATATTGAGATTAGCATTGGTATCCTCACATATGTACATAATGACAATGGAAGTGATTCCTTCATTGATTCTCCCTCCCCCTCCTTCACCCCTAGACCACCTCCCTGGCTCCACTGGAGTTTCTCCTCCATGAACTGAAGTTCCTCTGGTATCCTGATTACTCCTTAGCTTCCACATATGAGAGAAAACATATGACCCTTCACTTTCTGTGACTGGCTAATCTCACTTAACATAATGTTCTACAGGTCCATCCATTTTCCTGCAATTGACATAATTTGATTCTTCTGAAAACCAAATTGTGTCATTTGTCATTACTGAATAGAATTCCATTGTGTGTATATCCCATAGTTTTGTAATCCATTCATCTGTTGATGGACACCTAGGTTGGTTCCATAATTTACCTATTGTGAATCGTGCTGCTATAAACACGGATATGCATGTATTACTATAATATTCTGATTTCAGTCCCTTTGGAAAGATATCCAGGAGTGGTATAGATGGATGATATGGTGGATCCATTACCAATTTTTTAAAGAGTCTCCACATTGATCTCCATAGCAGCTGTACTAATTTGCATTCCCAACAACATTGTACAACAGTTCTTATTTCCCCACATCCTCACCAGCATTTATTGTTGTTTGACTTCTTGATGTTGCCATTCTGATTGGGGTTAGATGGAATCTCAGTGTAGTTTTGATTTGGATCTCCCTGATTGCTAATGATGTTGAACATTTTTTCATGTATTTATTGGCTATTTGTAGCTCTTCTTTTGTGAAGTGTCTATTTAGTTCAATTGCCCATTTCCTGATTGGGTTATTTGGAGTTTTTTTTGTTTTGTTTTGTTTTGTTTTGTTTTGCGGTACCAGGGATTGAACCCAGGGGTGTTTTACCTCCGAGCTACACCCCCGGCCCTATTTTTTGTACTTTTATTTTGAAACCGGGTCTCACGAAGTTGCGGAGGGCCTCACTAAGTAGCTGAGGCTGGCCGCGAACCCAAATCCTCCAGTCTCCGCCTCCCAAGTACTGGGATTACAAGTGTGCACCACCACACCCGGCGGGTTATTTGTTTTTTTAGTGTTAAATCTTTTAAGTACTTTGTATATTCTAGATATTAGTCCTCTATCAGGAGAATGGATTGCGAAGATCTCCCATTCTATAGGCTTTCTCTTCAGACTCTTGATGGTTTCCTTTGATGAGCAGAAACTTTTTAGTTTAATGCCATCCCACTTATTAACTCTTGTTTTAATTTCCTGAGCTTTTGGGGTCTTATTGAGGAAGTGTCTATCTGTGCCTATATGTTGGAGTGTTGGACCTATGCCCTCCCCTAGTAATTTCAAAGTCTCTGATCTAATTTCCAGGTCTTTGATCCATCTCAGGTTGACTCTTGCACAGGATAAGGGGTAAGGATTTAATTTCATTTTTCTACAAATGTATAACACCATTTGTTGAAAAGCCTGTCTTTTCTCCAACGTATGTGTTTGGCACCTTTGAAGAAAATCAATGTGTGTGGATTTGTTTCTGTATCTTCTATCATATTCCATTGGTTTGTTTATTTGTCTGTTTTTGTGCAAATACTATGCTGTTTTTATTACTATAGCTCTGTAGTATAATTTGAAGCCAGGAATTGTGATGCCTCCTGCATGGTTCTTATTGCTGAGAATTGCTTTGGCCTTTCTGGGTCTTTTTTTTCTCCATATGAAATTTAGTACTGACTTTTCTAGGTCTATGAAGAATGACATTTGTATTTTCAAGGGGATTGCATTGACTCTGTAGATCACTTTTGGTAGAATGGCCATTTTGAAAACATTTATTCTGCCTATCCAAGAGCATGGGAGATCTTTCCATCTTCTAAGATCTTTTTCAATTTCTTTCTTTAGTGTTTTATAATTTTCATTGTAGAGATCTTTTACCTCCTTGGTTAGATTTATTCCTAGGTATTTTATTGTTTTTGAGGTTATTGTGAATGGAACTATTTTCTGGATATCTTTTTCAGTGGATTCATGGTTGGCATATAGAAAATCCATTGTTTTTTTAGATTAATTTTGTATCCCACTACTTTGCTGAATTTGTTCATTATGTTTAGAAGTCTTTTGGTTGAGTTTTTTGGGTCTTCTAAATATAGGATCATGTTATCTGCAATTAGAGATCATTTTAGTTCTTCTCTTCCTATTTGAATTCTTTGATATCCTTCTCTTTCCTTATCACTCTGTCAAGACTTTGCAGTACTATATTGAAAAGTGGTGGTGATAAGGGGCACACTTGTTTTGTTCCTGATTTTAAAGGGAATTCCCACAGTTTTTTCCCACCCAATATGATGTTGGCTTTGGATTAACTGTATATTGCCTTACTGATGTTGAGGTAAATTCTTTCTATTCAAATTTTCTGCAGTGTTTTTTTATCATGAATGGGTATTGGATTTTTTCAAATGCTTTTTCAGGATCTATTGAGATGATCATGTGATTTTTGTCCTTAGTTCTATTTATGTGGTGAATGACAAGTATTGATTTGTGTATGTTGAACCAACCTTGCATCCCTGGAATAAAACCAACTTCATCATGGTATACAATTTTCTTGATGTGGTTTTGAATGTTTATCACTAGTATTTTGTTTAGAATTTTTGCATCTATGTTCATCAAGGACATTGCTCTGTAATTTTTTTTTTGAGGGATCTCTATTCAGTTTTGGTATTAAGGTGATACTGACCTCAAGGAAGGAATGTGGAAGGATTTCATCTCTTTGGATTTCACAGAATAATTTATGAAGTATTGGGTTTAGTTCTTCTGTTAAGGTTTTATGAAATTCAGCTGGGAATCCATCTGAACCTGGGCTTCTCTTTGATGGAAGGTTTTATTACTGTTTCTATCTCTTTCCTTGCTATTGGTTGGTTTAGGTTTTCTATATCTTCTTGGTTCACGTTAGGTAGGTTGTATGTGCTTAGAAATCTGTCAATTTCTTCTGTTTTCCAGTTTATTGGAGTGTAAATTTTCAAAATAGTTTCTGATGATCCTCTGGATTTCCCCATTGTCTGTGGTGATGTCTCCTTTTCATTTCTGATTTTAATAATTTGGGTTGATTCTCTGTTTCTTTTGGTTAGGTTGGCTAAGGGTTTATCAGTCTTGTTAATCTTTTCAAAGAACCAGCTTTTTGTTTTTTTGATCTTTTGTATGTTGTTGTTGTTCTCTATTTCATTGATTTCTGCTCTGACTTTAATGACCTCCTGCCTTCTACAGGCTTTAGGATAAGATTGTTCCTGTTTTCCCAGGTCCTTGAGGTATGCCACTAGGTTGTTTATTTGGGCATTCAATGCTACAGATTTCTTATGTGGGCATTCAGTGCTATAAACTTCCCACTTAAAACCTCCTTCAAAGTGTCTTATAGATTTTTGTATGTTGTCTCTATTTTCATTTAATTCTAGGAATTTTTTATTTCTCCCCTTATTTCTTCTATGATCCAGTCCTCATTCAAAAGTGTATCACACCAGGCCAGGTGTGGTGGCACACGCTTGTAATCCCAGTACTTTGGGAGGTGGAGACCGGAGGATCCGGGTTCGCGGCCAGCCTCAGCTCTCTCTCTCTCTCTCTCCCTCTCTCCCTGTCTCTCTCTCTCTC
>PVJS01037660.1:0-19794 GCA_004027185.1 Glis glis
TACTTTATTATTGGTAGAGACACCTGTCTATGAGTACGGAAGGAGGTCCTGAGGTCACTTCCCCCTGAGGAATTCGCCAGCGCCATCTTTGCCATTAATATGCTAAATTACTGCCACGTGGGAGAGGCCCGGTACTACAGAGCAGGCTACTGCCAGTCCACCAGGCCCTTTCAAGGCACTGGGTAAAGGGCCTAGCAATTGCTACTTTTATAATTTGCATGTTTGGCTATTTTATAGATGAATATTAAAAGTTGAAGATTCTAATACCACTAGAGAAGTGTTAGTATTTGGTCCTAGGAGTGTCTTATTCCCAGGAGATTTGCCCATTTAAAATAAATGGAGAGATTAAACATCAGTTAAAGAAACATTGAAGTCTTATTTAAAATTTAGGCAAAAATATTGATACTGTCAGTACCAATGTAAACACATATTTTTTTTCTTCAAGAAAAGCCTAAAGAAATCCCTCTAGACTAGTGTATATGATTTTGTGTCTCAGGAATTCCTTTGAGGAAATAGTTACAGGAAAAAGCCTGAAAAATATATATATACATGTATGTGTGTGTGTGTGTGTGTGTGTACACATAAAACCTCAGAGCAAGCTGAGAATTACTTGGTTCCTGTCAGTATGTCAAGCTGAAAAACATCTATTCTTGTCTAAGCCTTTGTGCGATGTATTCTCATTGAGAATACAAAGCACAGCAATTGTAACTATAAATTTGGAAAATTTATTTTGATTATATAACAACATATCCAGACAGGATGACTATATGTTTTATCTGTTTTAATTTTCTTTCTTTTATATTTCTCCTTCCCCAAGTGGCAAATAAAATTTTACTCGCATGCTTCCTTTTAAAACATGAGTTTTACTAAAGAAAAAAAATCCTTGATAAGTTTACCACATCTCCAGACCCTAAAATATTGAGTTCTTACTTGATTGTCACATGAAAGAATTATAGCTCTATTATTCTTTTTAATAAATATCTACTGAGCACACATTTCTCTAAATAACTGTATTAGCCAGAGCTCTTTTGACTGTAAATGTGAGAAATCCAATTCAAATATGCTTAACTAAAACAGGTAATTTGGCTCACATAGACTGTGGAAAGTTCTCAGTAAGAGGAACCAGAAAATTAACAGTTGAGATTCTCTCTCTACCTCTCATTGTCTGCTGTGTCCCAAACAAATTGTCTACGGTGTCTCTTTGTGTCAAATCATGATTTCTGACATTGTCAGAGTTTGCACCTTCATGTCTTTCTGAGTAGAAAGGGAATAAAAATTCTACCCCTCAGCTTCAATTTGAAAATATCTGGGGGAATGTTTCTAATTGCCATAGACTGGGTCATGTGTGTGCAACAAGACTAATCAATGTAGCTGGAGAAATTAGGTACCAGTGATTGGACTAACCTTGGCCACGTGGTATCATGAGAACACTGTCTGCAACTGTGGAGTTGGGTTCATGTAGAAAGATCTCAGGGTCAGAACATGGAAAGAAGTCTCAAAGATGAAGGATGCAGGATACATTGCCTAGAAATGGGAGGAATGTAGAGAGGGCAAACAAAACACACACACACACACACACACACACACACACACGTACACATGCACACACAAACACATGCACGTATGCACAGAAGAGGCCACACCTCCTGTCTTTCATCTTCCTTCTCATCAAGCACGGTCTGACCTCGCCTCAGGACACTAGTGAATGCTAATGCTGAGGCGCCAGCATCCTTTGGGTTATTCCAGATCTGTGTTCTTCAGAAGAAGGTTAGGGGCCATTGTGTATGCCTTGTCTTGTCAAAGAGAAGATGACAATGCCGTGGATAATATGTACACTTCAATTACATAAAATTACCAAGCTAGGCCTGGTGATGCATACCTGTAATCCCAGTACTTGAGAAACTGAGGCAGGAGGATTACAAGTTTGAGTCCAGCCTTAGCAATTTATCCAGGCCCATAGCAACTTAGTAAGACTTTCTTTCAAAATAAAAAAAATAAGCCAGGCTTGGTGGCGCACGTTTGTAATCCCAGTACTTCGGGAGGCAGAGACCGGAGGATCCAGGTTCGCAGCCAGCCTCAGCTCTCTCTCTCTTTCTCTACTTAGTGAAGCCCTCCACAACTTGAGACCCGGTTTCAAAATAAAGTACAAAAAATAGGGCCAGGGGTGTAGCGCGGAGGTAGAATGCCCCTGGGTGCAATCCCCGGTGCCGCAAAAAAAATAAATAAAAAAAATAAAATAAATAAAATAGGGCTGGGGGTATAGCTCAGAGGTAGAGTGCCCCTGGGTTCAATCCCTAGTACCACACCAAAAGAAAAAAAAAAAAACAAAACCAAAACACATGAAATTATAAATCAGATGTTTGACAATGGGATTTCATCATTCTAAATCACATTTCTGTCTCCTGTAGGTCACATTTCTGCCATCATTGATAGTGACAGACGTTGCTGTTGGCCAAGTGGTAGCTTTGGCACATTGTCACTTCAACTGAATGATGTGCACGGTTGAAACTACAAGGATTAGTTGAACTGTCATAGAAAGAAATTTCAAAAAGACTACACTATGATTCTGCATTAAAACAAGAAAAATATATTGTCTTTGCAGGGTCATTGGAAGAGAAGAGAGATGCATGTATTTAGTATTTTTTGAAGTAAATAGTTAGGCTCGAACTTAATTCCTTTTTTCTATTAGAACAAAAACCAAGCATTTTAAGGGATCTATGAAAGAAGGGTTCCCATAAGTAGATGAAGCTATGCTTTCCTGGGCTACTGCTTCAGGTTCAACCAAAGTTAGGAAAGATGGCTAGAAACATTGAGAATAAATGAAAGGGATTTAAGAACCCGAGAATCTTGAAAGGCCAAATTATGTAGAATTATCATTAAGAAATATCATGGTTTCTCAGGAATTTTCTTTGCTTTACAGTAGATAAAATAATACTACACGTACAATTGATGGTGTTTTCATGCCAATGGAATATAGTAATAAAGGAAATTGATTTTTACTTAATGGAGTCATTTTGGCAACACTACAAAGTAGCAAGATTATTATACTAGGAATCAGATTACATAAATCCTAATCCTTGGTTCTGTCATGAGCTAATTGTGTTGTCTTGGGCAAGTTAATTAAGTACTTGGGCCTTCATTTATCATTAAAGATATTGGACTAGATTATGTCAAAAGTCAGTCTCAAACACCAACTCACATGCTCCTAGATGGAGTGAAGAATGCAAAAAGAATTCCTTTTTTTCTTCAATTTTTCTTTATCTTAACATAGGATGCTTGGAAATACTGTAACTGTAGCATGCATTTCTGTGATTTCCAAAGGCCATTTTAATATTACTATTTTCAGCTCCGGATTAATTTATCCAAATCACATACCTAATGTTCTCAGTTGAAATAAATCTAGCATGCGAAACATGACATGATTTTTTTTCACCTTCAGAGTGTTTGGTATTTTGATTAGTGTTTATAGCTTCAGACAGATCAGTGAGACAGTAAGTAGGAGAAAATGCTAATGGACAGCTAATCAAGTGAGTGGATACCAAATAGTCAATTACTACAGACTACAATTGTAATTCAAAAATATGTGAAGCATTATCATTTTGATGCAGTGCTTTTAAACCAAATGTTGCAAGTAGAACAGACAAATGGTTGTACGCTAGCCCACTTGGGAATATGGTTATTAAGAACCTAAGATTTTCTAATAAGATGGTAATCTCCTTTCTTTCCCAAATGCCACAGGCAGATCTGCTGCTCGTTTATTGAAAATAGAGTTCCACATTTGCAAAACTCAAGCACCAACATTTTATTCTATTGGTCTGTTAGCGTCTGAGAACATGAAGGTGACTTGAGATGTCACACAATCTTTTCCCCATCTTTAATAATGGCACAAACTGAACTGCCCCAGCCAAATTCTGTTTATTGAAATATTTCTAGAAAAACAAATAGACAAATGAATGTTATTGTTTTCTAGGGTAGCATCGTATAAAGCATTTAAAAAAATTATTCTCCTATGCCAGGAAACTCTATTGCCCTCATTTCTTAATTTATAGAAAATAAAAATCACAATATATTAGAACTAGATGGAAAGCTAAAAATAACATATTCATTATTTTAGTTTTATAAATGAAGATACTGAATTACAAAGATGTTAAAGTACTCAACCCTGCAGGGATAGTGACAAACTGGATTTTAAACCCAGACTCTTTAACTCTTATTTCAATTACTTATTTATATTTGTTTCACTTTCCATTTACTTCAAAACTAAAATAATCTCTAGCAATAGATTATGCCTTTCCTTTGATCTTTCCATTTTGATGTCTCAGTATTAGAGCCTGGAAAAATTGTTTCAGACCACCCAAAGCTACAAAATATTTGTACTAGTTTATTCATTGACAGTTAAAAGTCTACTTCTACAACTGTTTTGTAAAATATTTGTTTTGAAAATATGATTCTACTACCAAGACTGTGTTTTCTGTTTATCTGCTTTCTATATCATTTTGTCCCCAAAACAGAAGTTTTCTGTGAAATATTATTATCAGCGTAATGTTTAATAAAGGTAAATCAAAAGAGAGGAATTGGATTGTCTATAAAAGGTGCTTATACAACCCCATCTGAAGCACACAATTCAAAAAAATACAGAAAAGGTCTAACCAATGTGTTGGTGGAGTCTTGGGAGGAGAGAAAACAGAAAAGATTCAGAGGCTATATTTGAACAGATAAGAATTTCCAAAAACTGGTTAGAAAACTCCATCAGACCATGGAAGAAAAACCTCAGAGATTCCTAAAAAAAAAAATCAACACAAAGACCAATCGTGAGTTATGGAAAAACTACACGAATCAAATTCAGAGAAAATAATAAAAGCATCCAGAAATAAAACAATTGTTGTCTTTAAGGTATGAGAAAAAATAAACCCAATCTTAAAGTTTATGTTGTATTAAATTATGCTTCAAGTGTAAGAGCAAATTAAAAGTATTTCTAAACAACCAAAAAGTAATGGGAGAATTTGTTTCTAGCAGACATATAGTAAATACTAAAGAAGTTGTTCAGAAGAATGAAAATGATCTCAATGAGAAAAATAGAAATTCAGAAAGAAATATATAGCAATTGGAAAAATAAATACATGGGTAATTATAAATAAACATTGACTTGCATAAATTGATAGTAATGGCTTATGAGGATTAATACATATGCAAATTAAGTTATTAAAATAAGAGCTAGAGGACATTAAATTGAGTTAAAAGGTTCTAAGGAAAGAGGTAACATTATTAATATGTATTAATAATTGCCCAGACCTAACCATACTGCAAAGTTGTTTTTTTTGTGTGTGGTACTGACGATTGAACCCAGGGACATTCTACCTCTGAGCTACACCCCAGCCCTATTTTTTATTCTTTATTTTGAAACAGGGTCTCACTAAGTTGTGGAGGGCCTCACTAAGTAGCTGAGGCTGGCAGTGAACTGTATCCTCCTATCTCAGCCTCCCAAGTACTGGGATTACAAGCATGTGCCACCACGCCTAGCTCATACTGCAAAGTTTGAGAGAATAATCCTCCAGTCAGCCAAGTTGGTCCCAGACTTTTGAAATCCAGAATAGGGAGTTAGGGTCCAATTACAAACAGGGAAGAATCCACAGTTGGCATCCTTACTCCTGACAGTAGCTGAAGTTCTGGGGGCTTCCACAACAAATTCGTTTGATAATTCACTAGAAGGACTTATAGAACTCCCCAGAAGCTTTTGTACTCATGGTTATGGTTATTACAAAAACCGATACAGATCCCAAGGAAGAGACGTGATGGGCCCAGTGTGGCAGGTTTCCAAGCACGAAGCTCTCAGGGTCCTCAGGACGTGACCCTCTAGCATCAGTGTGTGACAGTATGTGCAATACATGCAGAGCTCTGTCAATCCAGAATGCTCATATGAGCATTGGGGTTCAGAATTTTTATTGAGGTTTCATTAAATCAACATGGCTGATCGATTAATTACACATATAGTTGAACTCAGACTCCAGAAAACTTCTCCCTGGAGGTCATGGGGCGCTCTGAGGTGCCCACCATGAGTCACCTTATTAGTATAACCTCTCAAGGGGCCCATCCTAAATAACCGGCAGTCCTAACATTCAAGATATCCCCTGGAGTGAGAGGTTATCTTTCAGGGAGCAAAAACAAAGTGCAGATCTATTGTTGGGCAAGGTTGAACTCTTTACAGGGAACACTCTGGCCTTTGGCCAAGGCATTCCTACAGCAAAACCATCATATCTGCCTGGCACATACAATTAATGAGGTATTTATTTTTTTTATTTTTTATTTTTTTGCGGTACCAGGGATTGAACGCAGGGGCGTTCTACCTCCGCACTATGCCCCCGGCCCTATTTTTTTTTATGCTTTATTTTTGAAACCAGGTCTCACGAAATTGCGGAGGACCTCACTAGTAGAGAGAGAGAGAGAGAGAGAGAGAGAGGAGAGAGAGAGAGAGAGAGAGAGATCGATCAATTGATCGATCGCGCGCACACACATGCGTGCTGAGGTTGGCCGCGAACCCGGATCCTCCGGTCTCCACCTCCCAAAGTACTGGGATTACAAGCATGCGCCACCATGCCTGGCCTTAATGAGATATTTATATGACAGACACAGAAATGGTAGCAACAAAATTATGCCTAACGTTTGGAGAAACCAGTGTGGAATAGTGATAGGTTTAAAAAACAAGTATTCCATCCTTCCATATATTTTCACATTTTTGTCCATTATTTATACCTCATAATAAACCTGTGCATAATTATTTACCATAAAAATTAGCTGATGGTTAGCAAATCCAGTTTCTCTTCTAGATGGTAATTTTTCATTAGTATTAAATCCAGAGAAGGCTTTTTTTTATCAATTTCCCTTATACATTGGACCATTGATATTGATATTGTCATCTTACCAAAGATGCCAGTGTCACATTATGTCATAGTTTGGCAGATGAAAAATAAAAGAATATGAGTCAAAAGAGACTAACATCTTTTTAGATTTCCACTCAGTCATTTCCATTCAACAGTTAATCCAATTAATCATCAAATCACATGATTTATACATCTTCTAGAGCAATGCCTCTTAGGTTTGCAGGTTGCCAGGTTCCCCAAATAGGAGTGGTTTCCCCTGTTTCAAGCATCTAGTATAATTAAGCTAAGAGACAGTATCAACTCTTGTTCTCAGCCACTCTTGAGGTATTAATATAATATTGAATTTCCTCATTGCATAACTACTCATTTATTCTCTTACCTCCAGTTACTATATATGTTTCTTGTTTTTCATGTAATTTCACCCAGACTTTTCCACCTTTGGAAGGGATGTTAGATTCAGCCACTGTGTCACCAAGGTGCCAGTAGCAATACTGTTCTAGCACGTGCCTCCCCCTCTTTCTGCTCCAGTTCATTTCAACAGAAGTAAGGAGATAGTCAGCAATCTTGAGCACTAGAAATCACAGCTCTATTTTACTTCAACCTCAATTTTGCCAATGGGGATGAATGCCCAATCAAACCCATCAGCCCCTTAGGAATTCTGATATAAAAGTTTAAAGATAGAGTTACAATTTCTTGCTTAGGGATCATTAATACCTCCTATACCCACTGTTGCAGCCCTGGTCCTCAGATCTCTGCACCAGGTAGGGGAAAAGAAAGTTGAGAACATGTTGGGAAAAAATTAAAGAAAAAACAACAATAGATAGATAGAGAGATCTAGAGATCTATAGATCTTTCTATAGATCTTTCCACCATGGAAAGAATATCATAGTTATACCAACATCCTCTCCACCCTTTACATACCTGATACCCTGGAAAACTTATGTAATGTAACTATTAGGAACCCTCCACTGACCACGTTCATGCTGAATGTGAGCACACTCTTTTGCAGGCAGGTAGCCAGCCCTTCTTGCCTTTGTCTTCTCCTGATTTAGGCAGCAATTGTTGCAAATGGCCATTCTAATCCTCTATCAAACCATTACTCTGTGAATGATATTTCTCTGCTCATTGTTAGATATTATGGGCTGTAAAGTTCCCTGGTTCAAGGAATTGTGAATTGGCAGTCCAAATTTGTACAATAGTTTCTCTTCCAATGCTTTTGTTTTAGCATTCTGAACATTTGCTTCTAAACCACCAGATCTGCAAAATCCAGTTCAGAGTTAAGTGCTCAGTCCTGAGAGGGCCCATTTGCAACCTCTGGGAGCTTTAGGCATCAATCTGACTTACCCACCATGCACAGAGCTCTTCCTCAGGGAAACTGCCCTGTAGCCGTCTGTAATCTCTGTCTCTCTTGTTGGCAGACAGAACAGTTCCTATTGGCATTTTTGTGCCTCAGAAGGTGCAAGAGCAACATGTCTGTATTTACCTATTCTCTTCATTGCTACAGTCCCTGAGGGTCCAGTAATGATATGGATCCAGGTGGTGTTCATCTTGGAATTATCATCCACAAACCAAGCAAATCTATTCTTCAGAAACACCCTTAAATAAAAGTACATCATATGGTTAAAAAAAAAGATGAGAAAAGACACACTCAAAAATGAAAGAAAACTGCTTTACCTACTAATATCATGTGAAGTTGTAGATTTTATAGCAATAAAAAAGGGAGGATATTTCATAAAGATGAAAGGATCAATATGCCAAAATTATAGGACATTTCTCTATTTATTGGCAAAAATGTATGCAGACTAAAATATTAGAAGAATTGATATTCCTACTGGGAGACTTCCACATAACTCTGACAATAACTGAAAGCAAAAGCAGATAAAAGATAGTAAGAATATATAATATTAACAGTATAATGTACAAATCTGCTCTAATTGATGGAAAACACTGTATTCAATAATAAAACATTGAGCCCAACAATGACGGAAAGCATATTCTTTTCAAGTACACAGAGGATCTTTACCAAATTATAATGAGCTGGGCTTAATAAAAACAAAACAAAACCAAAAATAACCCCCCCCAAAAAAACACATCAGTGTATATTCTTTGACCACAGTGGAAACCAAACAAAAAAATCAAACTAAAATATATAATTAGACACAGAATAATGTTAGCAGCTTCAGTGAAACCCTGAAATCAATTAATACAACAAAGATGCTACAAATGTATCTCTTATGAAGCTATTCCTCTTACTTATTCCCCATAAATTACACACAAATTCCAACTAATCTAGATAGGAGAAATGAGGAAATAGGTTATATTTTGTGTGTGTGTGTGTGGTCCTGGGGATTTAACCCAGGGGCATTCTACCTCTGAGCTACACCCCCAGCCCTATTTTACTTTTTATTTTGAAACAGGATCTCACTAAGTTGCAGAGGGCCTCACTAAGTTGCTCAGGCTGGCCATGAAGCTGAGATCCTCCAGTCTCAGCCTCCCAAGTACTGGGATTTCAAGTGTGTGCCACCATGCCCTGCTGAGATAGGTTACATTTAAACCTTTGTAATTTATTTCTGAATCCCTTGAATTTAAACAAATACTAATAAGGATGTTCACAATCAAATTCCAAAACTTTAGGCATGGGGAGAGTTTGGAAGCCATAGTAGGAAGCATAGTTGAAAGAATAGAGGGTCATTTAAACAACGAGGGTTAAGTTCTAACTTTGTCTCTGTTCGGTGACATTGGGTGCAAGGTTTAAGTACTCGAACTTCAGAATTAAAATGGCTATAATAAATTGTTGCCTACCGACTGTGAAAGAATTTATAAGTAATTAGAGCTAACATCTGCTTGAAGGTCTAATGACTGCTAGTAATAAGCTTGACCCTGAATCTGTGAGTTGTTTGATAATAGTTCATGCTCCCCATCACCTTTTGATACAGTAAGTATATAAATAAAGTGCATGTGAGAATAACACATTGACTGTAAAAATTAATGCCTACTTATTATATCATGCAGACAAAATTACGTTTGCATTCTCATTCACCATATTTTAGATGTTGACATGTTATCAATATTACAGTGATAAAACATATTTTAATTTTTCAGTACCATAAAGATTCAAAGTTTCAGTATGCCTCCTAGAAATTGCTAAGCTTTCTTTTCTTTTTTTCACAGTAGAGTCTAATTTTCTACTGAATAACACAAAACGTTTAAGTGCTTCAATATTCATTTAAATTTGTCTAAGGATATGTTTGATGGTTCTTCATTGAAATTTGGTTCTCATCTTTGCCTTCTTAGCATTGCTAAAAAGAGTTGATTCTTCTTTGTAATATTTGAATAAAGTTATCACCTGACTTCCTTTTATCTACAGCTATCCACTATCTTCAGGAAAATTAATGAGCCTCTCCAGTCTCTAATAATACTATTAATAATCATTTTAAGCCAGGCATGGTGGCACAAGCTAGTAATCCCAGTACTTGGGAGGCTGAGATCGGAGGATCCGGGTTCACGGCTAATCTCAGCAAATCAGTGAGGCCCTCCGCAACTTAGTGAGACCCTGTTTCAAAATAAAGAATAAAAAATAGGGCTGGGGTGTAGCTCGGAGGTAGAATGCCCCTGGGTTCAATCCCCAGTACCACAAAAAAAGAAAATCATTTTAGCTGGGTGTTGTGGTGCATGCCTGTAATTCCAGTACTTGGGAGGCTGAGACAGGAGGATTGCAGGCTCGAAGCCAGCCTCGGCAATTTAGCAAGGCTCTCAGCAACTTAGAGAGACCCTGTTTCCAAATAAAAAATAAAATAAGGCTAGGGTATAGCTTGGAGGTAGAATGCCCCTGGGTCCCATCCTCAGTACCACAAAAAAAATCATCATCATAATTTATAACAATGGTTAATAAAGTTTTCTAATATACAGATGGTGATGTATATAATTTAAAGGATAATATATTTATAGTTATAGGATTAGTTATTTATAACAATTAAGATCTGTTAGAACAATATACAGTAGGTCCATTTTTTCCCACAGATTCTACATCGACAGATTGAAAATATTTGGAAAAAATTTAAAAAACTGTATTAGTACTAAGAAGGTACAGACTTTTTTGTTGTCATTATCTTATAAATAATACAGTATAATGACTATTTACATAGCATTTACATTGCATCAGGTTTTATAAGTAATCTAGGGATACTTTCAAGTATATAGGAGAATGTACTTATATTGCATGCAAATACTATGCACTGCTATATTGGGGACTTGATATTTGAGAGGATGCTGAAACCATTCCCCAAAGGTAGAGAGGGATGATTGTATATGATAAGTGAAATAGGCACTTATCATATGAGATGGCACTGTTGTCTCAAAAGTAAGCAAAAGTTATGTCATACTAGAAATTAGCTTGAATTATTCCTCCTTTCTGTGGCAAATGTGATTTCTGAAATCAGAAATGAAAATTAATGAAAGTTGGGTATCATGTGGGATGACTATGAGAAGAGGACCCGAAATAAATCAGACAGACCTCACACTTAATCAAGTCTTTCATTAGATTTCAATGCATTTTTAACTTGTCACATAGACTTTTGTTTTTAAAGGCACTTAAGGGAACCCCACTATCAGCTTAATTTTAAATGAATGCTCTTTTACTAGTAGCTTGTTTTATTTGTGACTTGTTATACCAGAGTCATGCTTAGTGCCTTGGATAAGCAGACCCTCAGGTATATAATAAATTGATAAGTAAAATAAATTATAGTGGAAAAGCATTTGAAAGCAGCTAATTCTTGGACTATGCACATTGGAAGGCATTGGAAAGAAAAGACTTCTGCTGAATTCATGTAGTAAATTCTTGGTCAGGAGAATTTATTCATTTGTTTATTTATTTATTTATTTTTTATGCATTGTAATCATACAGCTTGATGTATTTCAGGGTGGTAGAAGTATACATGCACACATTGGTCAATTAAGTAGGAACAACAAACAAACAAACAAGATGTGCATGGTGTATGTTTCCTAGAAGCCAGTTTCACTAAAAGGGCTCTCTGACTGTCAGTTCCTATCCAGAATCTACTGTCTTTCTCCTCTTCCTTCCGGGGAGGAAGGGAAATTGGTCCTTCCTCAGCTCTAAAGGTGGATCTTGAAATCCAAGCCCACCATGGTTCTCCCATCGCTTTCACCAGGTATTGGTTCAACAGCCCAGCCTTAGTTAGGCAGTTTGTGTCTTCTCCCTGAAGACTGACAGTGTGTCTCCCAGTGTAGTCCAGCAGTCTCAGCCTTCCCTGGGGAATTGTTAGAAATGTAGTGGAAGGGCATTAGGGGATGGAGGTGGGGAGGGGAAAGGGGAGACCTGATGAAGGAAACAGTTTTAACTGTCCTATGTACATTTGTGAAGTTGTCAGTAACAATGTCAATATTATGAGCTGAGAGGAGGACAGAGCAGGGTCAGATCTGGAGGGAAGAGAAGCACACCGAATGTTACGTGCATGTGTGTTTCTATCACATTAAACCTCAATGTCATTATTGTTACAATGCATCAATCAAAGTATATTAAACTATGTAAATTCTTACCTCTAATCGAAGCTTACTGGTGTACACTCAAGTTTGAGAACCACTGGGTTAAGGGATGAACATCTGATTTAGGAAGGCTCAATCCAATCCAAGGGATGTGAGACTCGTTTTTCCTGTTCCATTTGATTTAAATATAGAGCTAAATTACTCCAACTGCTGCTGGCAGGCTTTGTGACAGCATCAGAGGGTTCTGTTGGATGAGTGTAATAGACTCAGTGTTTCTGTGCTCCCCATCCCCCAATTCATATATTGAAACCTCATTTCCTCTGTGATGGTGTAGGGAGGTGGTAACTTCAGGAGGTGATGTGATCACCAGGCTAGAGCCTTTGTGAATGGGATTGGGGGTCCCCAGCGTGCGTCCTCAGCCCTCCTGCCATGGAAAGACACAGCAAGACAGCAGTCTATGAACTAGAAAGTGGGCCTTCTACTGACACCCAATCTGCTAGTACTGCAATCTTGGACTTCGGAGCCTCCAGGGCTCTGAGAAATAGATGTTTGTTATTTGAGTCACCCAATCTCTGGAAGCCCAAGCAGCAAAATGAAGAGGAAGGTGAGTAAAACAGAAACAGCCTGAACTTGGACACCGTCCCAAGAGGCGCGCCACACCACTTCCAGTCAAGAGAGGACAGTGCATTTCCACCTCCTTTAATCACATTTAGCTCAAGTTTCTGTTATCGCAGCTGAAAACATCCTAACTAATCCAGAAGGACTGAACACATGCAATATTAATTAGTTCGTCTAACAGATATGTAGTATGCGCCAGCCATGGTTCTAGTCACTGGATATACAAATGTGAAAAATGATACCAAAATAAAATCCCAGTGTAATGGAGTTTCTACTCTTACTGGGGTAAACGGACAATAAATAATACTCATTTTTAAAATATTGGCTTGTTAGCAGGTATTGAGTGTTACAATAACACTAGGTAGATGATACCGTGTGTGGGTTGCAATATCAGATGGAAAAGCCAGTAAATACTGCCTGAGGGGGTGTTATAAGATTATGCGTGCAGAGAGCAGTACAGCAGAGGGAGTAACTCTAGAGCAGGAATCATCAGACTCACCTTGAACCATGCAAACCAAAACAAAAAGAGATGAACCAACTCGCCTAGGATTTCAGAAGTAATAAACGATAGGAACATTATTTGGACTGAGGGCTGCATAGCTCTATGTTGTATTTTCAGTTATGCTATATTACCTTCAAAGATATGTTACAACATTTTTAAAACAATCTTCTCTTATTAGTAATAATGGGATAACACAGCAAAATAGATGAACAACTTTATTGAATTCCTTGGGAACCGTTCCACCTTTAAGACAGTCATTCAGAAAGCAAAATAAAGAGGGAGAAATTTACATCTTCTTATGTTTAAATTAAACCAAATGCCCCATCTATCTACCTTTTGTTGGCCGGTCACAGGGTCCCAAAGCAGTAATGAATTTTCCTTTACTTATACTAGAGCTTATGTTTAGCTTGTATGGACCAGTTGTTAAAACACTAGAACACTTCAGATCAAAAAATAGCTGCTGCCTTTAGGTCCACTAATGTCCCTGGGCATGGTGGTAAACCTAGTGTCTTCTTTAGGCCCTTTCCTTGGTCCAGGACCTAATGACTTTGCCTAACACACAGGGGACATCAGCACCTATGTTATTGCTAGTGTTCATTCTGATTGGATGACGCCTTCAATGGCCCACTTGTTAAGCAATTTGCATATCATCCCTGTACTCTGTTATGACTGGGCTCTATCACCAAACTCACTTGGCAATATATCCAGTGAACCAATGCAGGATAGGATGGTAGTGAAAGTCCTGAGCCACCACCACAGGGAATAATCTTAATAGGAACCTGCTTGATACAAACCACAATTCTGCTCTCCTCTGCACCAGCCCAAAGGGAGAGATTTCTCTCTGAATTCAGAGCTCAGGTTACTCAGACAAATGATGGAATAGTTATGTTGATGACTGCCCTGAATAATAGACGTGTCCTTCAGTTAACAGATGTTCGCTGCAGTTGCTAAATATAAATTGTATATTTCCAATGTGTTTTCCTTTGTATCAAACACATATATGACAAACTTCCCATCCTCCCAGAGCTTACAAATCAGTTTTTTAATAGAAAACTAGGGAAGACAGATTTTATTTCATACAATAATTTTCAGTGAATAGAGGGACAGGCCAGAAAAAAGAAAGAATGCCTTAGAGCAGAAAAGTTTTATGTTTGCTATCTGTGGAACACTTGCCTCTGGGAATCTGTCAGAAAATGAGACCTTATCTTGCTTGACAACAATCATTATCTAGTGAATAATTCCTTTTGAGGAATTTAGAACTTCTGCCTTTGCCCCTGAAATGACTGTAGCATCTGGCAGAGCCATTATGAAAACTAACACTTAGGAAGCAGGGGGTGTTATAACTCCCTGGAAGAAAAGGTTAATAATCTGTGAGATTCCAATATCACAACAAAAACTCAATGCTGGTTATCCTGATAAAAAAAAAATATAGCTTTCCCTGATGGTCTTCAAATTAAGAAAGTCCAACTCCCAAATAGTCCAGGCCACTTGAATTCCATCTGATAGTGTTCTTTTTACAATCCCACTTCCATAAGACACATCTAAGTATATCTCAGAAGTTAAAACTAGAAGATTCACATGTTTGTATGTGTGTGTGCGCGCGCATGCACACTCGCACATGCGTGCTCTCCTGAGGCCTCAACCCAGCGGCATTCCGCCTCCGAGCTATACCCCCAACTCTATTTTATGTCTTATTTGGAAACAGGGTCTAGCTAAGTTGCTGAAGCTGGCTTCGAACCTGGGATCCTCTTGTCTCAGCCTCCGAGGTACTGGGATTACAGGTGTGCACCACCACACCCAGCTTATATGCTGTATATGAAGGGAAATGTGGTAAGAGTGTAAGCAGAAATTTCTAATTCATAGTTCCTAGGGGTTTCAGCAACAGAGCAAGAAAATCTTACTTTCATTATGCAAAATATTTTATTGATATGTCTGATTATAATCTTCTGTTTATTCTCTTCATTATAAAAGCCTGGAGTAGGTTCTATTTTGCTAGGATTGCAGATCAAAACTATCATGATGAGAGAAGTGTAATGTGTTCATTGGTCCCTTAGTTCTGAATAGTGTTGAATCTTCCCAGTTGCTTCTTAAGGTGGTAGCACCTTCTAGCTATCCTTCATGTGAAAAGTAAGGATGGCTCAAGCGTAAATCCTTCCTACTCAGCTTTGCTTTTGGTTTTAGGGCTTAGAACTTTTGGGTTTTCTTTTCCTTTTTCCATATTTTTGCATAGCACTACAGAAAACCAGTGGCAGATAATTTGCTCATCTTTATAAACATCACTTAAGTGTCCATTTAAAAGCCTTATTCTTTTGTGAAGTGTCTGTTTAGTTCAATTGCTCATCATTTCTTGATTGGGTTATTTGTTTTGGTTTTTTTTTAGAGTTAATTTGGGTTATTGGGTTTTTTTTTTTTAGAGTTAAGTCTGTTAAGTACTTTGTATGTGCTAGATGTTAGTCCTCTATCAGAGGAATAGCTGGCAAAGATCTTCTCCCATTCTGTAGGCTCTCTCTTTAGACACTTGATAGTTTCCTTTGAAGAGCAGAAACCTTTTAATTTAATGCCATCCCATTTTTAATCCTTGTTTTAATTTCCCTAGCTTTGGGGGTCTTATTGAGGAAGTTTCTACCTGTGCCTATATGTTGGAGTGTTGGTCCTATGCCCTCGTCCAGTAATTTCAAAGTCTCTGGTCAGAAAATTGGGAATGGATATACCATATGATTCAGCTATACCACTCCTGGGTACCTTTCAAAAGGACTGAAATCAGAATATTATATTAATATATGCATATCCATGTTTACAGCAGCACAATTCACAATAGCTAAATTATGGAACCAATCTATGTGTCTATCAGCAGATGAATGGATTACAAAACTATGAGATATACACACAGTGGAATTCTACTCAGCAATAAAGAACAAAATTATGTCATTTGCAGAAATATGGATGGACCCGGAGAACATTATGTTAAGTGAGATTATCCAGTCACAGAAAGTGAATGTTTTCTCTCATATGCAGAAGCTAGGGAGTAATCTGGATACCAGAGGGACTTTGGATAATGGAGGAGAAACTGCAGTAGAGCCATGAGATGGCCTAGGGGAAGGGGGGAGGGAGGGAGACTCAATGAAGGGATCATTTCTATTGACATTATGTACATATCATATGTGAGAATACCATTGTCAACCTCATTATCCTGTATAGAGAGAGTGGAGAGTGAGGAGGGAGCTGAGGAAAGCCCACCAAGTGCTGTGTGCATGCCTGTCACTATCAGTATGAACTACATTATGATGTGAGACTATAATGCACCAATAAATGTATTAAAATAAATAAAATATAAACAAAATCCTTCCCACACAAAATAAATGAATAAAGAAAAGCCTTATTCTATTAAAATCCAGTTCTGCCCTTCTAACCACTAGCTTCTGAGTCTCTAAACTTCGCATGGGTGCAAATATGCTAATGCTTTCAAACTTTTGGCCACTGTTCACCATGATGAGACTCTGGTCTGCTCTGTTGAATATCATCCTGGTCCTTATTTAAGCACTCAATTCATGAGATGACAAAACGGAGAGATTATTATTCTTGTGCCATCTCTCATAACATCCCTGTGGTAGTGTCACAGGAGAAGAGATGATTCTGTGAAGGATCCGGAGGAGTTCCCAGAGGGGGATCAGATTCAACTGTGGACCAATAGGGTGGGGTCCTTGATTTGGAGGATGGAAAAGAATTTCAGCACCCACCAATCAGAGCCATAGACAGGTTTATTTAGGAAAGCAAGAAATACACATTTAAAGAAGAATGTGGGCCATCTTGAGAGTGAGAGACACATTTTGGAGGTTCAGGGCTCTTCTTTCAAAGGGTGTTTGGTGAAGGTTGGGTAGGGGCAGGTGTGTGAGGATGACATCAGTCTGGTGATCACAATATAGTTCATGGTCTGCTCACTTGCTGGATCCTTAGGCTGATCCTGGTCTCCATTGTCTGATCAATAGATAAACTGACTGAAAAGTCCCCTAAATTATAGGTTTCTCAAGATATCTCTCTTGCTTAACGTATTTATTTGGAGGGTTAATTAACAGTGCACATGGTAATTATCCTAAGTGAGTGAATTTCCAGTAACTGTAAGGTTGTGAGTGAAAATCTGTAAAATTTGCAGAAATTTGGGAGTAATGGGCCTGGGAGAAAGAACTGGCTTGGGAGTGAAGGTATGAGGAACTTTTAGCACAGGGCTTTCATATTAGTGTTATATTTTCCTTGTCTTTCATTTATGTTTTCTTTCTACCTATATCTTTGATTTCTTCTATCCTCTCTCAGTAGGCAGACTAATGACTCTCCAAAAATAGGTATATCTTAATCCCTGGAAACCTGAGAATATGTTAGGTTTCACAGAAAAGGGGATTTAAGGTTACAGGTGGAATTAATATTCTAAATCAGCGGCCCTGGAGATGGGGAAGAGGTGTGCAGGTGGGTCCAACAAAGAATCAACAAAGGTCCTTCCTTACAAAGTGGAAGAGGAAGAGGGGAGAGAGAAACAAAGGGAGCGCCATGAGGGAAAGTCTGAATGGGCCAGTGCTGGTTTTGGTGATGGAGAAAAAGGACCTTGAGCCAAGAAGTGAAGGAAGCCCCTGAAAGCTAGAAAAGTCAAGGAGAACGGTCTCCCTTAGAAGCTTACAAAGACTGAAGCTCTGCTGACGTCCTATCTCGCTCCATGACTGAGATCCATGTCAGACTCTCGTCTACCTTATTGTAAGGTAAGCAATTCCTATTGTTTTAAGTCACTGTTTTGAAAACTGTAAATGGTTCATTTAACTGAGCGATCATCGTTTTAGCAGAAATGACTAGAACCAGGTGAAAAACTGGGATGTGGGATTCCGCGAAGTTTAAACAAAAACAAACTTAATTGTGAAGGAGCTTTGTGACTTAAAGCACATTGGTATCTATTTTTCTATAAATATTTAGAATATTTTCCATCTCTTTATACAGCTTGAGCAAGTTTATTTCCATTAAAAAATGCTTGCAACACTCTTAATTAATTTGAGAGAATGTAATTGCTGGAACAATTCAACAGAATAATTAAAGCAATTTTAATACATCAACATTTGCTATTTGGCAAAGGAATTAGAGAGGAAGTAAAATAACTCATGCGGCTTCTCTTTCATAAATTTGGGTTCCTTTCTATCTGAAATTCCAGAAAGAATCATGAGCTGGTAACTCTAGAGTTCTGTGTTTCTTCTGTGTTTCTCTGGAGTGCTCACCAAACAAATGGAGAGGGTTGTTTGGGGAAGCAAGAGGATAGAGATGATGGAAATTTTGGAGTTTTGGGATGCTTCACCTAATTGTGGACTCCGCTTTGTTATTCCATTGTTATCTTGGGACTCCAATGTATTGTCTATCAATCACGGGTGGCGTGGTGTTTTCATTGAAAAGTCCTGTATAGAAGGACGGTTTCGCCACCTATGAAGTCCCATGCTTGTTAATGGTGCACATTTTCTCTCATGCTAGACCCTGTTTAGTCAGGGTCTGTAGTTACCCTCCTTGTTTAAGGCTTTGGTGTGATTATAGGGCAGTGCATGGTGAGAGGGAATGAGATCACAGCAATTTATTTAAACATCCTTTCTTCCACAAGGATCTGCCTACAGTTTGAGTATCCCTTATCAGGAATGTGTGGGACTAGAAATGATTGAGATTTGGGAACTTTTTTTTAATGTTTGCATATACTTAATGAGACATCTTGGGGACTGGACCTAAATCTAAACATGAAATTCATTTGCTTCATATATGTCTGGTACACGTAGCCTGAAGGTGATTTTATACAACGTTTCATGTACCAGCATTTTGACTGCCATCGTCATAAGAGAACAGGTGTGAAATTTCCACTTATGGTACTGTGATAGTTAATCTAAGTTGTCAACTTGACCTGATCATGACACACCCAAGATTATGTGATTTTGGGTGTGTAACAGCAGATTAAAGAGAAAGCCCTGCCCTGAATGTAGGCAGCAGAATTCTGATAGGTGCGGACTTAGATAAAAAGGGAGAAGCGACTCCTGTGTGCGACTCGTTCCGAGGAAAGCGCCTGAGATCGTCAGCCGCCGGCTCCACCTTTCTCCGAAGAGCTCGATCTTCTCGGCCTCCTGCTCTTGGAACTGAAACTCCACCATCGTTTCTCCGAAGAAGCTTTCTGATCTTCACATCTTGGACTGGGACTGAATTAGTGGTTGCTCCAATCCTGAGACTCCAGCTCTTAGACCGTTCGACCAGCTACTGGTTCCTCTGACTCTCCACGTGCAGTCAGAACCT
>PVJS01037661.1:0-19790 GCA_004027185.1 Glis glis
GAGAGAGCTGAGGCTGGCCGTGAACCCGGATCCTCCGGTCTCCACCTCCCAAAGTACTGGGATTACAAGCGTGCGCCACCACGCCCGGCCTGTGAACTAGCTTTTAAAACTGTAAAATGCTTACTATGAAGCCGGGCGTGGTGGTACACGCTTGTAATCCCAGTACTTGGGAGGCTGAGACCTGAGGATCCAGGTTCGCGGCCAGCCTCAGCTACTTAGTGAGGCCCTCTGCAACTTCGTGAGACCCGGTTTCAAAATAAAGTATAAAAAAAAATAGGGCCGGGGGTGTAGCTTGGAGGTAAAATGTCCCTGGGTTCAATCCCTGGTACTGCAAAAAAAAAAAATGCTTACTATGGAAGGTGTCATATGAGGCTACATGTTTAAGAAGTAGTGTGGAGTTAGGCTGCTGACAGCTCAGAGGATTGGAGTCAATTAAGTCTGCAGGCTTCGCCCAGGTGGTATCAGTGAGAGCTGAGCAAAGGCATAGAGGTGGGGACCAGCACACTCTAAGGAAGAGAAGTATTCATGGTGGGCAAGAATAAGAATAAAATCAACACTAATGCACACAATGTATATACACAAACTTGTCAGAGTCAATCACTATGCTGAGCACGGAAAGGAGGGAAGGGAGAGGCAATAGGGTGGGATTTGAGGGAGGGCTAAATGAGCAATGTGTGCATGCATGCTTCTGATACACTGACACTTATCAAAATGTATAACTACAATGCACCAATAAATGTAATAAATAAAAAATAAATAAAATCAGATTATTTAGGAAGAAGGGAGGATGTCCTAATGGCAGGGTTTAAATTATAATTTAAAATTTACAATACCTTGTGTGTACCATGCATTTACTCTTGTTCTAATCTGTTAATGTAACTTCCCACCCTCAAGAGTGTGAGCTCAGCCGGGCGTGGTGGCGCACGCTTGTAATCCCAGTACTTTAGGAGGCGGAGACTGGAGGATCCCGGTTCACGGCCAGCCTCAACTCTCTCTCTCTCTCTCTCTCTCTCTCTTTCCTTAGTGAGGCCCTCCGCAACTTTGTGAGACCTGGTTTCAAAGTAAAGTATAAAAAAAAAAATAGGGCCGGGGGCGTAGTGCGGAGGTAGAACGCCCCTGCGTTCAATCCCTGGTACCACAAAAAAAAAAATATTTTGGTACTGGGGATTGAACCCAGGGGCATTCTACCTCCGAGCTACACCCCCAGCCCTATTTTATTTTTATTTTGAAACGGAGTCCCATTAGGTTGATGAGAGTCTCATTACTTGCTGAGGCTGTCCTTGAACCTGTGATCCTCCTGTCTCAGTCTCCCAAGTACTCGGATTATAAGAGTGTGCCACCATGCCAGGTTTATAGCCTTTATTTTCTTCCAACTTTTTTGAGGGGAAATTTCAAACCTACAGAAAAGACACACATATATATGGTACAGCAGAAACCTGTATATCCTTCTCCAAGATTCATCAAATTTAGAGATTTGAGCTGGGCTTGGTGGCACACGCTTGTAATCCCAATACTTGGGAGGCTGAGACGGGAGGATCTGGGTTCGTGGCCAGCTTCAGCTACTTAGTGAGGCCCTCCGCAACTTAGTGAGACCCTGTTTCAAAATAAAGATAAAAAAATAGGGCTGGGGGTGTAGCTTGGAGGTAGAATGCCCCTGGGTTCAATCGCCAGTACTGCAAAAAAAAAAAAAAATTATACATTTGCTATATTTACTCTATCTTTTTCTTCTTTCCCTTCTTCTCCCACTTTGTCCTCCTCTTCTTCTTCCTCCTCCTCCTTTTTCTTCTTATTCTCTTTTTTTGGGGGAGGCATATTCCCTAAGAACAAGGAATTCAAGCCGGGCGTGGTGGCGCATGCTTGTAATCCCAATATGTGGGAGGCTGAGACGGGAGGATCATGGTTCTCGGCCAGCCTTAGCTACTTAGTGAGACCCTCTGCAACTTAGTGAGACCCTGTTTCAAAATAAAAATTAAAAAATAGGGCTGGGGGTGTAGTTCAGAGATAGAATTCTCCTGAGTTCAATCCCCAGTACCGCAAAAAAAAAAAAAAAGGAATTCTTCAGGGTTACAAGATCATTATTACATTTAGGAAATTTAACATTTATTTAATAGCATTATCCATTATGTAGTCCAAATAAAAATTTCCCCAAAAATGTCTTTTATAGGATTTTTTATGATTCTAGATTCAATCAAGGTTTCCCAGTACATTTATTTGTTAAGTTTCTTTAGTCTATTTCAATCTTATACAGTCCAGTCCCCCTTTCTTTTGTTGCTGATTTGTTCTTCATGACATTTATCATTTTGAAGTGTACAGGTCAATTGTCATCTAGAATGTCCCACGTTCTGGGTTTTCCCATAGTTTGTTCAATATTAAGTTCAAACTAAACATTTTCTTTCTTTTTTTCTTTCTTTCTTTCTTTCTTTCTTTCTTTCTTTCTTTCTTCTTTTCTCTCTCTCTCTCTCTCTCTCTCTCTCTCTCTCTGTCTCTCTCTCTCTGTCTCTCTCTTTCTTCTTTTTTTTTTGTAGTACTGGGGATTGAACCCAGGGGCATCCTACCTCTGAGCTATATCCCCAGCCCTATTTTTTATTTTTTTATTTTGAATCAGGATCTCACTAGGTTGATGAGGGTCCTACTACTTGCTGACACTTTCCTTGAACCTGCAATCCTCCTGTCTCAGCCTCCCAGTACTGGGATTACAGGCGTGCACCACCATGCCTGGCTCAGACTAAACATTTCTGAAAAGACCACTGCATAAGGGGTGTTGGGGACTTCCCAGTGTGTCACATTAGCAGGCCTGTAATGTCCATTTGTCCCTTTACTGGTGATGCTGAACTTGATTGCTTGGTGAAGTTGAAGTCCCCCAGATCGCTCCTCTTTGTTTCAAGGGAGATATGGGGTGAGATGTACTGAGGCCTCTTGGCTATTTGCTTCCAACAACATTTTACCCAATGGCTTAAAGCCTCCATTGATGATCTACGTTTACGTTTGTTATTACACTGGGGATTGCAAAGTGGTGACTAATTCTACCATTCCTTCTGCACTCACGAGCTGGCATTCTTCCGTAAAGAAGAGCTTTCTCACCCCTCCTTCCCCCTTTTTTCTTCCTCTCATCACCATGGACTGAAAATTTATTATATCTTAAAATTATTGTTATTATTATTAATTATTATTATTTGGTACTGGGGATTGAACCCAGGGGCATTCTACCTCCAAGCTATATCCCCAGACCTATTTTTTTATTTTTATTTTAAAACAGGGTCTCGCTAGGTTGATGAGAGTCTCACTACTTGCTGAGACTTTCCTTGAACCTGCGATCCTCCTGGAATCAGGCTTTTTTTAAGGGAATCTTACTTTCAGTTGGAAATGGTATGTAAAAATTGACTTTATACTTTTTTTTTTAGTGTGTGTGTGTGTGTGTGTGCATATGTGTGTGTTACTGGAGATTGAACCCAGGGGCATTGTACCTCTGAGCTACCCCCCAACCCTATTTTATTTTTTATTTTGAAACAAGGTCTCAGTAAGTTGCAGAGGGCCTCACTAAGATGCTGAGGCTAAGCTGGGTGTGGTGGTGCATACTTGTAATCCCAGTACTTGGGAGGCTGAGACAGGAGGATCGCAGGTTCGCGGCCAGCCTCAGCTACTTAGTGAGGCCCTCTGCAACTTAGTGAGACCCTGTTTCAAAATAAAGAACAAAAAATAGGGCTGGGGGTGTAGCTCAAGGTAGAATGCTCCTGGGTTCGATCCCCAGTACCGTAAAACAAAAACAAAAACAAAAACAAAAACAAAAACAAAAACAAAAAGATGTTAAGCCTGGTCAAGAACCTGCCATCCTCCTGTCTCAGCCTCCCAAGTACTGGGATTACAAGCGTGTGGTACCACGCCCATCTGACTTTATACTTTTTAAATAGCTATTTACTATATCGCCAAATGAATATACCTTGGTTCAATACAGCATTACCTTATTTGTTGAGCATTTAGGCTATCTCCAACCTGTCTCTTTCTAAATAAGTCTAATGAGCATTTTAAACAGATAACATTTCCTAGTTTAGAACTATTTCCTTTGTGGAGATTCCCAAAAGTAGAAATTTGGGGGCAAAGAATGTAAATTTTAGCCAGGTGTGGTGGCACACACCTCTAATTCCAGTACTTGGGAGACTGGGGCAGGAGTGGGAGGATCACAGATTGGAAGATTGGAGGCCAGTGTGCAGTAATTTAGTGAGACCCTGTTTAAAAAAAGAAAAAAGAAAAAAAAAAGGCTGGGAGTATAGCTCAGAATTAGAACACTCCCGGGTTCAATCCCCAGCACCCCCCCATGCACACACTTGAATTAGTTGCCAATTTAAAAAGTTGGGAGATCTCCACAAAACTCCAGATGAGGCCATATCTCCAAAGACTATCCTGGGCTGTAGGATTTCACTGAAGCTCAAAGTCAGTTGCTTTTACCACCAACTTTCACTTTTTTTCTTACTATAGAGTTAAGAGGAAAGTGAAATATTTCTGCAGGGACAGGTCATGTCTTTGTCAAGGATAGGAAAAAAGAAAAAAAGAGAAAAGAAGGAAGGAAAGAAAGAAAACACTTAGAGGGCTATATGTTACCAGAAAAATAGGAGAGCACATTTTTCTTTTTAGTGGAATCACAGGATATTTCTATTTAATATGAAAATAACATGGTTGTGTATTGAAAGAATACTTTTTTTTTTGGGTAGCACTGGGGAATGAACCCAGGGGTATTCTATCTCCAAGCTACACTCCCCAGCCCTATTTTTATTTTGAAACAGAGTCTTGCTAGGTTGATGAGTCTCACTACTTGCTGAGGCTGCCCTTGAACCTGCAATCCTCCTATCTCAGCCTCCCAAATACTGGGATTACAAGTGTGTGCCACCGTGCCCAGCGAAAGAATACAATTTAGTATGCAATCATAAAGCAAACCTGGCCACTTATTTCTATACTCCAGCCTCTGTTCAAATATTTATGGAGTGGCTGTGTACTTGGAGCACAAATATGCAACACTCAGTCCTTCATTCAATTTCCTCAAGTTAAATAAATAAATAAATAAATAAATAAATTTATTTATCGTGCTGGGGATTAAACCCAGGGCTTAGTGCATGCTAGGCAAGCAGCTACCACTAAGGTACACCTCCAGCCCCAATTTCCCAACTTTAGTAGTTTGTGACTTAAATTGGATCCTGACAATCAGAGAAGGAGGCAGTAGAAGTGGAGGGGTCTCAGATGGACTGCCAGTTCAATTTCCTTTCCCATACTCCAAATTCAGGCTGCTTCTCTCTTTCCAACCTGCAATGGAAATAGTGCTGCTTCTCTAGAGGGCCCAGGCTCCCATCCAAAAGTTTTTAAGGGTGAAGAATCCCTTTATTTTATCAACCCAAACTGTCCCCACTCTCCCCAGCCAGGAGTCAGCACTGGGAAGGAAAAGGACAGAACTCAAGATGGGTGGAGGTTCCTTTGGGGTTTGTGTACTGTTCCGGGTAAAGGGAGACTGCAAATCTGTCCGCTTGAGTTCTGTTGCAGTCACATCATTTGGGGGTAAGGGACAATTTGTGTTTCAAGCAAGCAGCAAAGAGGAATGTGTTTACACAAACATACACACATATTGGTTTATACAAGAATGGTCATGGAAAGATACTGGAAACTGGAATGACCTGAAGAAGGAGAAGCCTTATTTTTCACCTGACTTGTGCTCATGTATTCTCTATTTAAAACCCAACGACCCGGTTTAAAAAAAATGCATGAAAGGAGGGAAAAAAAAAACCCGAAAAACCACAAGGTCACGAGGGTGTTGTTTTGTCAGTGCCGAATAATTTGGACACGCGTTTTCCGGAAGGAAGGGATTAAGACTGATCTGAAGCTGTATTCAGAGGATTAAATGAGAATTACTGGAGGTGGCGATCTTTGGGGTAGCTCAGTTTTTTAAAGGGAGAGAACCAGGGGTTCGTTTCAAGAAAGTGAGTTGTGGTTTATAAAAACTGGTCGGATTCGAAAGAAAAGAAGGCGAACCCCTTGCCGTGCCATTGTTCCCACAATGCCGTGACTCGGATTCGAACCGAGGTTGCTGCGGCCACAACGCAGAGTACTAACCACTATACGATCACGGCGAGCTACCGGGGACCTGTAGCGCGAGCGCGCTGATTGTCCTCTTCAACAGTCATAGGCCCGCCCAGTCCGCGCGTCACCCAGGGGGCGGGGCTTCGGCCCGCCGCGGCGGGGAGTGCGCAGGCGCATTGCTCTCGCCGCTGCTTGGTTCCCTACTGCTTTGGTGCTTTGGCCAGGGGCGGTGGTGAAGTTGGGGCGGGCTCCCAGTGAGTGGGGTGGGAGTTTGGGGAGACTCTTGGGCATCCAGAGCCGGGGCTGACCGGAGTTCAGACTGTCCTTGGGGGAGGCTCAGCTCCTGTGCCTCGGAAGCCCTCCAGCAAGCCCTCCAAAGTTCCCGGGCCTGCAGGGGCGGGCCTCGTGGGTTCTCCTCGCTGCAGAACCCCTCCGCAGCGACCCAGCGCCACCTTTGCAGAGGCTGCGTAGACCCAACTCAACCCAAGCATCTCACCCTCCCAGTTCTCCCGCGCCCCGATACCCACTTTCTTCCAGCCCCTCCGACTCCTCCCTCCGCGGTGCTCCCGCGGCGCCGGGCGCCCACCTCTGCGGTGTCCCTGGGCGCCAGCAGGGACCCGGTCCGGTTTTTCTTCTCGTCCATCAGCGCTGCCGCCCCCGCGGGACCTAGAACCAGGCCGGGTGCACAGTAGGCAGTGGCTAGTTGCTAAACTGAGAATGTGCCGGTGATTTTTTGACAAATGAATTCAGCGACCACCCGCCTCTGTAGCGTCATCCGCCCCCAACCGATTCTCCCGCAGAGCCATCAGCGGGATGTTGCTGAACGCGGACTGAATCCTTTCACCATCCGGATCACCCTCGAGACTGCAGGAAATTCACCTGCTTTTCTAGCTCCCCACCTGGCCCTCGGTGTCATTTCCCACTCCTTAATTACTTTCCTTCCTTCCTTCCTTCCTTCATTCATTCACTCAACAGGTGCTTGAGAAGCGCCTAGGGTCAGGCCGGCGCCCGAGAGCGCTGCAATCCCCAGCACCAAAATAAATAAACAGCAATTTCCATAATGTCCTTTCAAGATTTCGTTCAAGCCCTGGCTGCTTGACGAATTCCTATTCTGCTTTTACGAGCTGCATCGAGGGCCGCCTCCTCCGCGGAGCCTTCTCCTCTTATCCCTGGAGCCCACTCCAGCGCTTTGGTGGAAATTTGCGCGATGTCTATTACACTTTTTCGCCTGGCGAGTGCTCCATGCTTTTGTCTCCAAAACTGCGCGCAGCCGCAGCAGAACCGGAACTCTATGCCCCCCCACCCGCGCAGTCTGATTCAGCCAGAGCCGGTATAAATGTCGTTCTCCACTGTCACAGGGGACCAGGAGACATTTTCCAGAACTCAGGATAAAAATGGAGGCGAGTGATAAAAAAAAAAAAGCCCCCTTGCCGTGCCATTGTCTTGCAATGCCGTGACTCGGATTCGAACCGAGGTTGCTGCGGCCACAACGCAGAGTACTAACCACTATACGATCACGGCGAGCTACCGGGGACTCAGGGCCAAGCCTCCTTTCCTGCACTCTTGTGTATGAAAAGCCCCGCCCCTTTGCCACGTCACTCATGTGTCATTGCTTGCTCCTGCCCATCTTCAACTTCGGGGCTCGCGGGGTGCACGCTAGCGCTCTGGCCTCTGCTCTCTCCGCGGGGCCAGGACGAGGTACCCCGGCTATGCCTCCGGAGCCCTTTATTCTCAAGGAACTCGTAGGGGTGGATCAGAATTCCCTTCAGTGGAATTTAAGAGACAACTCCAGTCCTAACCAGAGTTCCTCCAGCTAGCGTGACAGTCCGGGCACAGTGGGCGTGAGAAGGGACCCGGGACTGTGCAAGCAGCCGCGTAGTACCCGGAACTTGGGGTTTCACAGCAGCGCCCGGGCCCGGAGTCGTAGGGAACTTGTAGTTTGCAAAGCACTTTGATGCCCCCTCTGTCGCGTTTCAAGCAGACTTGGGGCTGGGAAATGCACGGCGCTCGCCTCCTCTTTGGGGTCCGAACCAAGGCTGGGGTTTAGGAGTAGTACGCATCGGGAAGTTTAGGAAAGCTAGTGCGGCGGCCAGGCCGACTACAAGAGCTACACTCGGTGGCCTCCGTCGCGTGGCGTCCCGGTAGCTCGCCGTGATCGTATAGTGGTTAGTACTCTGCGTTGTGGCCGCAGCAACCTCGGTTCGAATCCGAGTCACGGCATTGTGGGAACAATGGCACGGCAAGGGCGTCTTTTTAGACTTGACCAGTCACTTTCTTGTCCGTGGGCACGTCGTATTCTTCTCCAGGGTTAATTCTGCTATGTATTAGGTCACGGCCATAATGATAATAACGGGGCAAGCGCGTGTGTCCAAAAACTTCGGTGGGTTTCCCTGGAGGGTTTCTTTTAAATTCTTTTGCTATTGAACCAGCCAAATCCGTCTTCCCCATTACACAATTATCTTATTTTTTGATCTATTCTCTGTGGTACTCTTTTTCTTTCCTTCTTTGCCTCCTATCAATGGTCAAATAATGTATTGGGGCCTCTAAAAAGCTTCACACTAGCTAAAACATCAACATTTTGGGGGTGTAGGCGCTATAGGAACAATGTGCAAGCATTGATTGGGGTTAGAAGAATGCAGATTAGACAACACACTGGGCCTTTTTTGGTTCAGACCCTGTGACGAGTGAAAAATATCACCCTCCTGGGGCTTGTAGCCACCGTGAGGGAGGCTAATGAAGGGCCTGTGGCCTCGGTTTCCATAGCTTCCTTGGTGACAGGGTGTTTTCTCCTGGATCCCCGCCCCCACCCTGCCCCTACCCCACCCCCATCTACCTTAGGTTTAAAGCAGATTTTATGTGTTGGTTTGTTTTATGTGCACTTACAAAACCCTAACTCAACAAATACAGGTCTGTCATTGGGCATTAGGCAAAATGGAAGTGAGTTTTGGATTCTGCTCTCAGGCAGCTGTATCACTGTGAAGGAGGAAATGAGAGAGGACCGAGTGAGGAATAAACCAGCTCTCCCCAGGGGACCCAGGGGTGGCAAAGCAAGCCAGGGAGCATTCCTGGAGAGATGGACATTGTAATGGGGTTGCATCCCTTTTACCCACGATCTGTCAACAAAGGCCTACCGAAAAGTGCATAAAAGCAGGACACCACTGCAGGCTGTACTTCCCCTGGGCCTCCTAGCTCCCATTTCCCTAGGTTTGGTGAATTTAAAGTCACACAATAAAGCAGGCATGGTGGCATCTGCCTGTAATCCCAGTTCTTGGGAGGCTGAGACAGGAGGATTGCAGGTTCAAGGACAGACTCAGCAACTTAGTTCAAGGACAGACTCAGCAACTTAGTGAGGCTCTCGTCAACCTAGCTAGACCCTGTTTTAAAATAAAAATAGCTGGGCGTGGTGGTGCACACTTGTAATCCCAGTACTTGGGAGGCTGAGACAGGAAGATCTGGGTTTGCGGCCAGCCTCAGCTACTTAATGAGACCCTCTGCAACTTAGTGAGAACCGGTTTCAAAATAAAGAATAAAAAAGTAGGGCTGGGGATGTAGCTTGGAGGTAGAATGCCCCTGGGTTCAATCCCCAGTACCACAAAAAATAAAAATAAAATAGGACTGGGGATGTAGCTCGGAGGTAGAATGCCCTTGGCTTCAATCCCCAGTACCAAATAAGATAAAATAAAATAAAGCCACCCAACAGGACAGCTTAGACCATGAGAGTGTTCTGAGCAGAATAGAATGGGGGAAGGTGATCCTGAGAACTCTCTAGGCTTTGAACTGATATAGGAGTTATATATGAGCCAGGCGTGGTGGTATTACAAGTAAAAACAAGCAAGAAAACAAAACTCGCAAACATCTACCATCTGAGGTGTCCTGCTAGCTGTCCATGTCCAAGTAGGCCAGGAACGCTGGAGAAAGCGGAACTGGAAGTGTAATGTCAAGACCTGGTTGCAGGAAGAATAATAAGAGGGGAGGGTGCTCGCCTGCATTTCCAACATCCTCTTTTGAGGTTACTCTTTTTTTTGAGACCCTGGCCCTGCTGCCAGCCAGCACTTCCCTCCCCTTGGCCTCTTGTTTTTAAAACCATTTTGTGATTTCTGATTCTGGGAATGTAGTTTCCCCTGCCCCTTACTTCCAGCTGGAGGTTTGAGCTCTTGCCTAGGTCTCAGTCCAGGAAAGAGGCAGGCAGGGGAAGAGCTCTCTGTGCACACATTCCGGCTATTTCTGTGTGGCTTGGATTTGTTACTTTCTGCAGGTCTCCATCTCCACTCCAAGTCACTGTGGCTTTCTTTTCCCTTTCATCTGATGGACCCTGGGGTACCTTAGCTGACACTCTTCCTCTGGGCTAGTCTTAACTCTCATTAAGGGGTAGCAGAGCTTCATAATGAAGTCTCTGAAGCCTGGAAGGAGGCTGCCTAGGGTTCGAATCCTGACTCATCCACTTAACTAGCTGAGCGATCTCCAGCAAACAACATACTGTTGTGCCTCAGTTTGTAAACTGTGGGTGCAGAAGCAGGCTCGTTATAAGGATTAAATTACCAAATATTTGTAAAGCAATAGTGCCTGGCACCGTATGAATCCCTACTAAAGTTACTTAAATAAAATAGTAGCTGGGAATATCACATAATGAAACCAACTCTTTCAAATGGTGCAGTGGAACTTAACCCTTAACTTGCATTCTTTCAAAGTAGGCCTTCTAGCTGGGCATGGAGGTGCAGGCTTATAACCTCAGTACTTGGGAGTCTGAGATAGGAGGATCACAGGTTGGCCGCCAGCCTCAGCAACTTGTGAGGCTCTCAGCAACTTAGTGAGACCCTATTTCAAATAAAGAATAAAATGGGGCTGGGGGTGGAGCTCGGAGGTAGAATGCCACTGGGTTCAATCCCCAGTACCAAAAAAAAAAAGTATGCCTTCTGCTTTCTGCAATCAGCTGCCCCAAATATTTTTCAAACTCTTGTTTGGGGATTATCTTCAGGGATAATTTATAAACCACATGAGTAAATCAACCTCAATATTTATAATCACATTTTATTCTGAAATGATTTTTGACTGCTTTTATTTAAATCTGCTTTCAAAGAAAAAGTGATCACTGCTGAGTCTTGAAAGGTGCAACAAGTTTCAACAACTCTAAAATGGTTTAAGCAACATTCCAGCAAAACTGGAATCAGTGTATAGACTTCAGGGAGCAATTTTGTTTTTTTCAGTACTGGGGATTGAACCCAGGTGCATTCTGCTTCCAAGCTACACCCCCAGCCTTAGTGAGGCCAGCCTCATTAAGTAGCTGAGGCTGGCCTCAAACCTGTGATCCTCCTGTCTCAGCCTCCCAAGTACTGGGATTACAAGCATGCACCACCACACCTGGCTCAGGGGGCAAATCTTGAAGGGGACAATGAAATTTATTTAAAGCTTTGGGTTGCTTTCTTAAACAATCAACTCCATGGCTTCTTGGTTACTCCTAGCATACCTGGGAGCTGCAACTGCTGTAGCTGCTGGCCACCATAGGGTTCAGTGCCACCAACAGCAGCAGCAGTAGCAGGCTGCCCCTGGAACCAGCAGACTGGACCAGGAGCCTTCATATTCCCTGGAAGTTTGTTCAAAATTCAGAATCTTGGTCCACAACCCAGAACCACTGGATCAGAAAGTTCATTTTAACAAGATCCTCCCCACGTGATTTATCTGCATGCGAAAGTTTGGGGAATGCTGCTGGAGCTGGAACAGAGCTCTTCCTTGGTCTCTGTGTGAATAGTTGGGTTACTAGAAGGAACCTGCCTAAGTCTACTGAGCTCCATCAGTGGGCATGACACTGAGATTTTTGCATTGTTCTTTTGTGCTGGGGATTGAATCTAGGGTCTCCGGCATACTAAACATGTGCTCCACCAGTGAGCTCCACCTCCAGCCTCAACTCCAACCTTCTGAGAGAGGACGGTGATCTGGGAGGGCGCCACCCCACAGCCTGTTTGTGGGGGAATCTAGGAAGGACGCATCAGACTTGGGTTTCCACTAGGAGGCGCTGCACCCCAGGAAGTAGGCATGGAAGGCTGAGGCTGGGAACGTTTCATTAATTTGGAAGACACAGCCTGGCGTGGTGGCTCACGCTTGTAATTCTAGTACTTGGGAGGCTGAGACAGGAGGCATGGAAGGCTGAGGCTGGGAACGTTTCATTAATTTGGAAGACACAGCCTGGCGTGGTGGCTCACGCTTGTAATTCTAGTACTTGGGAGGCTGAGACAGGAGGCATGGAAGGCTGAGGCTGGGAACGTTTCATTAATTTGGAAGACACAGCCTGGCGTGGTGGCTCACGCTTGTAATTCAAGTACTTGGGAGGCTGAGACAGGAGGATCATAGCTTTGCGGCCAGCCACAGAAACTTAGCGAGGCCCCCCACAACTTACTGAGACCCTGTTTCAAAGAAATACAATAACAGTATTTCGCAGTACTTGGGAGGCTAAGACAGGAGGATCACAGGTTTGAGGACAGCCTCAGCAATGTAGTGAGCCCATCAACAACCTAGTGAGACCCTGTTTCAAAAAATAAAATAACATAAAATTAAAAAAAGAGTTGGAGGTGTAACTCAGAGGTAGAATGCCCCTGGGTTCAGTCCCCAGTACCCTGCCTCCTCCCCCAATCATCCATCTATCCATACGTTCTGTAAGCAAACATCTTTTTGCCCCCGCAGTGCTGTACAACATGGGGAGCTACAAAGCTGTGTTAAGATACTACTTGCCCAAAGTAGTTTATTTTCTAAGCTGAGCTTGTCCTCTGAGATGTGCACCCAGTGCCCGTGTTAAGTGAGTAGCACAGAATGATACTGGTGCTGGGATTGAACCCAGGGGCATTCCATTCTGAGCTACACCTCCAACTCTTTTTTTAATTTTATGTTATTTTATTTTTTGAAACAGGGTCTCACTAGGTTGTTGATGGGCTCACTACATTGCTGAGGCTGTCCTCAAACCTGTGATCCTCCTGTCTTAGCCTCCCAAGTACTGCGATTACAGGCATGCGACACCGTGCCTGGTTTATTTCTTTATTTTGAAAAAGGGTCTCGCTAAATTGCTGAGGCTGGCCTAGAACTTATGATCCTTCTGACTCAGCCTCTAGAATCGCTGGAATTACAGGCATGTGCCAGAGTACCTGGCTATAGATCCACTTTTACGTATTGATTTTTTATTCTGGTTATGAGTTCTATTTTTCCACTTATTTACATACCTGGTAATTTTTTATTGAATGCCAGATCCTGAATTTTACATTATTAGAAATGGATTTTGTTGTATTTCTTTTTTTTTTTTTCAGTACCAGGGATGGAACCCAGGGGCGTTCTACCTCCGAGCTATACCCCCGGCCCTATTTTTTATACTTTATTTTGAAACTCGGTCTCATGAAGTTGCAGAGGGCCTCACTAAGTAGCTGAGGCTGGCCGTGAACCCGGATCCTCCGGTCTCCACCTCCCAAAGTACTGGGATTACAAGCGTGCGCCACCACGCCCGGCCTTTGTTGTATTTCTTGAAAGAGTGTTCACATTATTCTGCCCTGCTGTTAAATTACTTGGGTTCAGTTTGATACTTTTATGGCTTGCTTTTCAGTTTCAATAGGTCAAGTCTAGAGAAACATTCATGCTAGGACTAATCTATACCTATTGCAAAGCATGATCTTTCTGGCCAGTAGTAACATAAACTATTCTCAGCTTTGTGCAAGTTAGAGAAATTGGTTGGCTTACTGCATTCCAGGGGTTTCTGTGTTTTCTCCAATGTATGTATAGATAATTAATGAGCCAAAGACTAAAAATTAGTATTGTGTGGGTTCTGATGTTCTCTTTCTGTGTAAACTGTGCGATCATAATGCTTACTTCATTTGTTGTCTCTCAGGGATCATAGTTATATGTTGCCTTTTGTCCAATGTTTCATAAGTTTTGTCCAGTTTTTAAGTTTTTTTAAGAGGGACATTATCATAACAGTTCATTTTTCATGGGTAGAAAAAGAAGTCTGTGGGAAGAATTTTTTCACGACTCCTTCAATTATATAAGATCTTTTGGAGCTTTCTGCTGCTTCTTGATCCAGTTTTGGTAAGTTATATTTTCTCGAAAATTGTCTTTTTCTTCAAGTTTTTAAATGCTGCCAATAGACTCATCTTTTAATCTTTGTTTGTCTATGACTCTGCCCCTAGCTTCATTCACATCTGCTGAAACCCATATACCCGCCCACGGCTACCTGCACAGTAAAAATAGCACTCTCCCTCTCTTCTGTTCTCCAAATGTCATGCAAGTTCTTCTCATTTGTAGACTAACATGGAAAATGGCTGTGAAAGATTCAAAGAAATGTTTCCCAGGCTTTCTATCTCTTGGGGAAACACAGAAGAGGGATCCTGAGTTGCCAATAGACAGTCTGGTGCAGCTCATTACTTCAAGTGCTTAGTATCCATATATACCATTTTACCCATATTTAATTTTATTCTTTTTGCAGTACCGGGGATTGAACCCAGGGGTGTTCTACCTCCAAGCTACACCCCTGGCCCTATTTTTTATCCTTTATTTTGAAACCGGGTCTCACGAAGTTGCGGAGGGCCTCACTAAGTAGCTGAGGCTGGCCGCAAACCCGGATCCTCCAGTCTCAGCCTCCCAAGTACTAGGATTACAAGCGTGCACCACCACGCCCAGCCCATTTAATTTCTAAAAAATGATAGCAACAACATAATAGTTTTGCCTAATGCTTTGTGACTGTCTCTCCTTCCAGTGAAGATGCCCTCACTATCTTCCCTCAGAAGTGGGGATGCAGAGAGGGCCTGATGGTGCACTCCCGTAATCTTAGTCCTTGGGAGGTTGAGACAGGAGGATTGCAGGTTCGAGACCAGCCTCAGCAACTTAGCAAGACCCTCAGCAACTTAGCAAGACCCTGTTTCAAAATATAAAATAAAATAGAGCTGGGGGTATAGCTCAGAGGTAGAGCCCCCTGGGTTCAATCCTCAGTACAAAAAAAAAAAAGGAAGAAGAAGAAGAAGAAGGTGAGATGCAAAGTACTATGAGTCATTTATCTTCTCTTTATGATTGTAATTCTTTCTTGGTAATGATCTCACTTTGATAGCCTGTGACCTAAAAGTTAAGTTATAAGGTTAACTGTTATCAACTCACTCAATATGAAATAATAGAGGACAGAGAGGAAGAAAGAAATTAACCAACAAATAGAAATATATGCATAATAAGACAAGGGGAAAATGTGCCTAGCTCCTAAAAATCTCACTTCTTTTTTTTTTTTTAAATCTCATTTCTTAGCCGGGTGTGGTGATGCACGTTTGTAATCCCAGTACTTGGGAGGCTGAGACCGGAGGATCCGTGTTCGTGGCTAGCCTCAGCTACTTAGTGAGGCCCTCTGCAACTTAGTGAGACCCTGTTTCAAAGTAAAAGAATAAAAAAATAGAGCCGGGCGTGGTAGCGCACACTTGTAATCCCAGTACTTTGGGAGGCGGAGACTGGAGGATCAGGGTTTGCGGCCAGCCTCAGCTCTCTCTCTCTCTCTCTCTCTCTCTCCTTCTCTCTCTCTACTTAGTGAGGCCCTCCGCAACCTCGTGAGACCCGGTTTCAAAATAAAGTATAAAAAAATAGGGCCGGGGGTGTAGACCGGAGGTAGAATGCCCCTGGGTTCAATCCCCAGTACCACACACACACACAAAAATCTGATTTCTTAAATGATAAAGAGTCAGTAGTTGGTGTTTGTAATTTCCTTTTTCCCCTCCCCATTTCACATTCCCTATACCCTCGGCCAGTACTTCAGCCACTAATGCTTTTTTACCTGATTGTGTGACTTAAACCTACCTACCTTTCTTCCTTCCTTCCTTCCTTCCTTCCTTCCTTCCTTCCTTCCTTCCTTCCTTCTTTCTCCTTCCTTCCTTCCTTCCTTCCTTCCTTCCTTCCTTCCTTCCTTCCTTCCTGGGAAATTGAACCTAGGGGGTTCTGCCACTGAGCCACCCCCACCCAGTTCTTTTTATTGTGAAACAGAGTCTCAGTTACGGAGCTGGCCTCCAGCCTTAGCCTCCCAAGTACTGGGATTACAAGCGTGTGCCACCGCGTCCGGCAGGCATGCACCACTCTGAAGCATGTGAACCGTCAATGGCCCTGACTGAACTGTGCTGCTACAGTCCTCCCTTACCGTTTGCCATGGGACACTGAAGCAGGAAGGGGCACCAGATCCAGAATAAGTGTTAAGTCTGTTGAGGTACCGTTCTACCCTCCACCGTGGGTAATGCAATCAACCTGCCTGGTGACTGCTGGTGCGCCTGAGGAGGGGTGCTGTGCCAGGGACTTGGCACTGGTCTCTGCTCATGGTAGATTCAGCAATCACCAGGGAGTGGCCAGATTAGCCTTGGGGAGAAGTCTTTAATGTAGCGCCCATGCATAACCTCCACCCCTGCATTTATGGCCACTTTATTGATGAGTTTGTTGAGCAGGCACTGGTGTAGCTGGGGAAATAGGCTGAAAGACACCGGGTCTCTTGTCAGTGCTTCCCAACCAGGAGCCAGAGGGCGATGCAGCCTAGTGACGCAGCCACACAGGTCAGCGCAGGGTGGGGAACGGTGGAGAGGGCACTCTGGAGGAGGGAATAAAAGCAACCCCGTGCACTGTGCGTTGTGGCGCCTCAAGTAAGATCTCTGCTCATCAGAGCTAGACTTTTTTCAAATAAGGCTTTTGGTGGCACTCATTGTTTTGATTCTAGGGAGACCATGAACAATTAGCTAATGACAAGGATGCTTATAGCTCAAACCATTCTGATTGCCACATAGTCCCTGTGTCCCACTTCCATACCCATAATCGTACTGTGTGGCATTTATAGGCATCCATTTCACCTCTGCCACCTGGAGGTCCCATTATTCCCACTGAGATTAAAAAAAAAAAAGCTTAGAAGAAATCTGGGCATGGTGGTGCATATGCCTGCAATCCCAGTCCTTGGGAGGCTGAGACAGGAAGATCGCAGGTTCAAGACCAAACTCAGCAACTTAGCCCAGTTTCAACACAAAAAGGATAGAGCTTGTTGCCTGCAGGAATACCTGGCGAGTTATAGTAGATACTGTTATCTACTTTCTGTCTATTCGTAGGGGTCAACTGGCTTAGAATGCTCCCCAGTGAGCTGGATGTGGTGCCCCTGGGTTCAATCCCCAGTACTGCAAAAAATAAAATAAAATAAAATAAACTGAGTACATTGTAATTTTACATCATAATAGGGTACAAAATGTTAGAAAATACATGCATACAACTCTTGTTGCCCTCCCCACCGTATACCCCCCCAACCCTCACCCCACAAGTCTGTGAGACTGGAATTGGCAATTCTGTGTACGTTCATGGCATTATTTCTACTATTGCATTCTTTTTTTGTTTTTTTGGTACTGGGGATTGAACCCAGAGGCATTCTACCTTCAAGCTACACCCCCAACTGATTTTATTTCTTATTTGGAAACAGGGTCTTGCTAGGTTGCTGAGGGCCTTACTGAGTTGTGGAGGCTGGCCTCCAACCTGCGATCCTCTTGTCTCAGCTTCCCAAGTACTGGGATTAAAAGTGTATGCTATCACACCCATCTATCTATCCTATTACTTTTTTTTTTTTTGGTACTGGGGATTGAACCCAGAGATATTCTACCTCCTCGCTACACCCCCAGCCCAACCCAATTTTATTTCTTATTTGGAAACAGGGTCTCATTTGGTTGCTGAGAGCCTTGCTAAGTTGCCAAGGCTGCCTTTGAACCTGAAATTCTCCTGTCTCAGCCTCCCAAGTACTGGGATTACAAGAGTGTGCCACCACACCTGGCTCTATTACTTTTTGTGTGTGTGTGTTTTGGTACTGGGGATGGAACCCAGGGTCATTATACCTCTGAGCTACACTCCCAGCCCTATTTTATTTTTTATTCTGAGACAGGGTCTCACTAAGTTGCAGAGGGCCTCACTAAATTGCTGAAGCTGGCCTCAAACCTGTGATCCTCCTGTCTCAGCCTCCCAAGTACTGGGATTACAAATATGTGCCACCACACCTGGTTTACCCTATTACTTTTAACTTGTTTGGGTCTCAGAAGACCACAGTACAGATTTCATGATTCTTGAAAAGGAAATTTATCAGAATGCTTTATTTATATACAAACCATATTTATTTATTTATTTTTTTGCAGTACTGGGGATTGAACCCAGGGGCATTCTACCTCCAAGCTACACCCCCAGCCCTATTTTTTATTCTTTATTTTGAAACCAGGTCTCACTAAGTTGCGGAGGGCCTCACTAAGTAGCTGAGACTGGCCGTGAACCTGGATCCTCCGGTCTCAGCCTCCCAAGTACTGGGATTAGAAGCGTGAGCCACCACGCCCAGCCTTACAAACCATATTTAGAAATTATTCAGTTACATATGAATGGCTGTTTTGGTGGGAGAAACATCATCAATTTTCAATGTGTTATAAAAAAAAAGTGTTGAGTCTGTGCCACGTGATTTAGGTCCCTGCTTTCCTGGTACTACGGAAGCAATGAGGGTTCAGCCACTAGACAAAGACAGAGTCATCCAGTAATTCCATGGGACCTAACTGGCCCAACATTTTAATGAGGTAGGAGATTAAGATTAGATAATACCCAGAACATAAGTCTGATAAGACTTCAGAGCGGTTTCAAAGAACGACCCCTAAGTTTCCAATGGTCTCTTTCTAACCTCCACTCCCAGTTTGCTGTGTACCAGTTTGGAAAGGGCAAGAGTCTGTGGTTTATGTCTTGTGCCTTGATCACCCCAAGGCATGGCACTGATAAACATACACTTGTCAATCACTTGAGCCTGGAGCCTCCTGTCCCTGGACATTCTCTGCCCCCTGCCCCCCACACTCTCTCCTGCCCAGCCAGTTCTAACAGGCTTCTTCCCGCTACAGCCTCTTCAGCCAACTCTCCCTACCCTGGCCCCACCCCACAAATGTTTAACTTATTGGAGCAGGTCACCAAACCCTGGGGCCCTGTTCTTTAATTTGAAAGATAATCAGTTAATCATTGAAGGTTTTATCTTAAATGCTTTATAACTGCTTATTAACCTTTGCTAAGGTTTATGCTGTGCCAGCATCTAGTACTATATTGTAGTTTTCTATCTTTTGGGAGATGTGAGAAAAACTATCAGGTCAGCGAATTTGGTTTGCTGATTTCAGTCCCTAAAAGCCCCTCCACGCCCCCTGGAGCTTTTTTTTTATGGTGCTGGGGATTGAACCCAGGGACATTCTACCTCTGAGCTACACCCCCAGCCCTGTTTATTTTTATTTTGAAACAGGGTCTCACTAAGTTGCAGAAGGCCTTGCTAAATTGCCAAGGCTGGGTGCAAACATGCAATCCTCTGTACCACCACCCCTGGCTCTCCTGGAGTTCCTGAACCTTCTTTTCCCCTATTAAATATATCTCTTTATCCAATTCCACCCAGAGGGAACCAGCTAACCTGCTAACTTGTTAAAAGGTGTTAAATAAGCCGGATGTGGTGGCGCACACTTGTAATCCCAGTACTTGGGAGGCTGAGACAAGAGGATCCGGAGCCGGGTGTGGTAGCGCACGCTTGTAATCCCAGTACTTTGGGAGGCAGAGACCGGAGGATCCGGGTTTGCGGCCAGCCTCAGCTCTCTCTCTCTCCGTCTCTCTCTCTCTCTCTCTCTCTCTCCTCTCCTTAGTGAGGCCCTCCGCAACTTCGTGAGACCCAGTTTCAAAATAAAGTATAAAAAATAGGGCCGGGGGTGTAGCACGGAGGTAGA
>PVJS01037662.1:0-19792 GCA_004027185.1 Glis glis
CACACACACACACACACACACACACACACACACCTAGAAAAACAGAACATAAAATAACTCAGTAATTGTATTACCAAACCTCACACACTATTTAGAAGTGGGCAAAAGAAAGGCATAACATATAGCACAAATTAGATGTCCAGCCCAAGGTGGATACTTACTAAACATCTGCCTGTGTTCAACCAGGAAGCAAGCAGCATATATTCTGAATAGTAATGTAATAGACACACAATGGCACACAGATGTAAAATTTGTAAGATAATTCCTTGAATTAAACCCATAAAAAATGGAAACGTTTTAGTATTATAAACACTGATAAGCTGTAGGTACAGTAAGTAGCACTGAACGTGGACACCAACATCACTGAAAATCTTAGGGAGGAATCCCGTAAGATTTGGGAAGAAGGATTCTAATAGAAGAACCAGGGGCAGATGCAGAAGCAAAACCCTGGCTGAGGAAAACTGAGTTCGCTTGGGACCATTTGCTGTGTTATGCTGATTGATAGTGTCAGGTGGATGGATGGTGGAGCTCCGGCCAGCTTGATGTACGGTCATGAAATTTTGAGTACCACAGATGGTAATGGTCAGCCATTATAGAATTTTGATGAAAACTGTGACAGCACTGAATTAACTGGCAGAAAAAATTACTTTGGAAGAGACATAAAAGACTGAACATAGAATGTGATGCTGGAGGGAGAAGTAGATTACTGAGATAGAAATGAGACTCTTGGCTGTGGGAAGTGGAAAATGGATAGAAGCAAGATACATGCATCAAACAGAAACACAGGCTTTGAAGACAGGATGAGTATGTGGTTAAAAAAAAGTCAGGGAAGAAAGGAAATGAAAAGAGCGCTGAGTTGTAGGGAACCTAATGTGGTGTGGCGAATGGGGCTCAATACCACTGGAATCTTAAGCGTTTTAGGGCTGACCCAGCTCTCTTAAGTTCAGGATGGATGTGGATTGTCTTGGAATTCTCCTTTTCGCAGTGGCCATGGCTTAGTTCTAAATTATCTTCCAGAACTAAGGCACCGGGGATGAGGGATATCCCATGTGCTAGTGTTTGGGTATGGTGTGAATGTGTTCATGTGCAGGAAGCTTGGTGTGCCAGGTGGCAATACTGAACGGTGGTGGAACCTTTAAGAGGTAAGGCCTTGTGACAGGTGACTAGGTCGGGACCACCCTGGAAGGGCTTAATGCTGGTCTTTTGGAGGGGTTGTGTCTCAAAGAGTGGATCATCACCTACAAAAGAGAGGTTGTAATCAAAGAGCAAACTTGGCCCCTCCCACTCTTTTGCCTCCTTGCTTGCTTAAGTGCCCCTTCTACATGCAGCTAGTCCCCTTTCTGATTCTCCACCACATTGTGATACAGACGGGGTGGCCCTTGTCAGACACTGCACCGTGTTATTTGGACTTTCCAACCACCAGAATGGTGAGCCAAATAAACCTATTTTCTTCATTTACTATCCAGTGTCAGGTACTCTATTATAGCAATGCAAAATGTACTAAGACATTATGTGTGTCAGGAATTACCATTCATGGGAAGATGAGTCCCAAGGGGTTTTTGTTTTATATCTGAGTTGATCTAATTCAGACTTTGGATTGATAGTTTTTGGGGTTACTATTTCAGTTGGTGAAGAATTCTCTGCCCAGAAAGCCCTGGGTTGGCACCAACTAAAACACAAATAGCTGAGGTATCAGCAAAGCAGCTGATAAAGACAGATGAAGGAACAGACTATGACATTACAGAAAAAAAAATAGGGAATGAGAAGAATGCTTAGGAATCAGTATGTAAGGGAATAGTGAAGTAACCCAAACGAACTTCTGGTTTCTAGAATTTACTTCTTTCTCATTACATAGGTGACATTTTCTAAAACTAAATCTATACCTCAAAATGCTAAAAAAAGTTTTAAAAAGTAAATTTTTGAAAAGTCGTATCTTGTTACCTGGCATAGAATATAGGTGATATTACAGCTATCCCAAGACAATTAACAAACCTAAAATACCTCGCCAAGATTCTGGGGGAAATTGTACTAAATATTTTACTGAAAATGTATGGTTTAAAAACAAGAAAACTTGATACAAACATCTAGACCAGGTATTTTACCTGAGTAGTCAATGACCCAGACATTAGTTTATAGTTTCCTAATTATATAAAGATATTATATTTTCTTGCTTACTTGAATAGTAAAGGAAACATTTTATACAATGAACTTCCTCTAAAATTATCCTCTAAAAATATGACTGAGTATCAATTAAGAAGACCTAAAGAGTGTAATTTTTTTAGGGCTTTAAACCATAAGAATAATATGTGTTGACACACTAAAATGCCAAATACCTCCTCAAAACCAATAGCAGAAACACCATTCTCTTTAAGAATTAACATAAAGCCAACATTCTTTTTACAAGTAATAAACATATAATCAGAAGAAGTTTACCAAATTGCAAGGTAGTCATTGTGAGAATCAAATAATTACTTATGTGACTATGCCCAATTTACTCTTTGCAAAGGCTGGGTTCATCTTAAAGCAGTAGGGCGGATGAAATTTGGTGCTCATGACTTCATCAACTGCTAAAGCTAGCATTGGCCTTTTCCTTCAGTTTATTGCTTATAAGTGATCACATTCAATTACAATACTTAGGGAGAAATGTAGCATTTTAGAATATTTCATCCTAATATTTGTTACTTGAAAATTTATGATTTGGTTATTTTTTTCCACTTGGAATTAAACTATAATCAAGTATCTAAAACCAGCTGGTTTTATGTCTAACACTTCTGAAGATTAAATAGCAGCTCTATAATCTGCTAGAATATTAAGCAGTGAGCAGTTTTTCTTTCCTTTTAAAATTCATGGATTCAAGTTTAACCCAAAGATTAAAAGTTTATATCTAGGCAAATATCATATAGTATTACAGGGAGATAGCAAAGTTCTCCTATTTTTACAGATGCCATTTGGTTTTAAAATTACTTTTAAAGAACTATGCAGTGTTAAGGTGGTATGTGAATTTGTTTTGGTTCATTTTAGAACACAGCATTTAAAAATATATTTTATTAATTTTCCAAAAGGCATTCAATCTAAAGGGCATGCAGAGACTTTTGAAAAAGGCAACCTTATATAATCATCTAATTAAATGAAAATAATTATGAAATAACTTGACCATCTGCTTAGCTCTAACCCACTATCCCCTACTAAAAACTGGACTTGGGTTAATAGTCTTGCTATACGGATTTATAAAGATCAATGAATCAATTGACAGGGCCTTTATGGTAAGATGGCATTAGGGACATCTCTACTACATTAAATTTCATCTTAAAAAAAGAAGTTTGCCCACCACCAGTCACCGATCAAGCTCTAGATACAACTTACAAGATTTCAACTGATAAGAAATACAGAACACAGAGTGCTATGGTTTGCATGCGCTCCCTCCCCGAAAAGTTCACGTGTTGGAGACTTAATCACCAACGCAAATGTTGGGGGGCAGGACCTCTACCCTCCTGAGTGTATTAGTGTCATTACTGCAGGAATGGGTTAGTTTTTCAGAAAGCAGCCTTGTTATAAAAGTGGGTTCAGTTCCTCTGTGCACCCTGTTGCTTTCTCAGCACATGATACCTTCTGCCATGTTGTGAGGCAGCCAGAAAGCCCTCACCAGATGTGGCCCCTCATTTTTGGACTTACCAGACTCCAGGACTGTAAGAGATATATTTCTTTATAAATTTACCCAGTCTGTAGTATTCTGTTATAACAATAAAAAAGATGAAAATATAGAAGAACATGTTAAACTACATCATGGAAATGTCATTGGCAAAATCTAGACCGGGGAAACTATCAGTGCTAACAACTATTGGTAGTGATGGGAATGTTCTACAACCTGTGCTGTCCAGCACAGTGGCCACCAGCACACGTGGTTTCTGAGCACCTGAAATGTGACTAATGTACCAGATAAAGTGAATTATTATTTATTTTTAATTCAAATAGCCACTTTGGTTAGTGGTAATCCAAATTGACAGTACAGCCATAGACCAGTGTCAAACATTAGGCCTGAAGCTAAGAATGGCTTTTATATTTTCAAAGGGATATAAATATAATAACAATGAAGAATATGTAAGAAAGATCATATGTGATTTACAAAGACTAAAATATTTACTACCTGGCCTTTACAAGAAAAGTTTGTGGACTCCAGCTCTAGATTATGAGATCAAAAATCCAATTTCTTTAACATGCAAAGTTCAAGGAGAGAAAGAGAGAGAGAGATAGAGGGGAAATCTACAGATTAATCTACTCAAAAGAATGCCAGCCAGTTGGGAGTACTCTTGTAATTCTGGTACTTGGGAGGCCGAGACAGGAAGATTACAGGTTCAAGGCCAGCCTCAGCAACTTAGCAAGACCCTGTTTCAAAATACGAACAAAGAATACCAGCCAATCACAATGTGTGGATGGTATTTGAATTTGTATTCAAATATACAACTTAAAAATGAAAGTGATATTTATGAGACAAGTTGAAATTTGAGGACTGACTAGATTCTTGATGATAGGGATTATTTTTAGCTGTGACAATGATAATGTGGCTTACATTTTTAAGTGTCCTTATCTCCTTTATATTATACTATATATACTGCTATAAAACAAAAGATTTATAATTTAGAGGTATAAGCAAATATCTACAGATGAAATGATTTCTGGAATTTCTCTCAAGATAATGGTGTAAGGAGTGGTGGGAGGTATGACTGCAAAATTCACTATGGGTTGATCATTTCACAGTTGGCTGATGAGTATATAGAATTCACTGCACTGTTCTGTTTATTTTTTATATGAGTGAAATTCTCGATAAAAAAGCTAAAAGGAATGCACAGGAAAATTTTGTACTGTAAGCTGTGTGTTAGAGAAAGTTCCCACATTAGAGTCACCTGGGAAGGGAGCTCGTGTTCATGTTCAAATGCGAACACCTGGGCTTAGCAGCCCAACTGAAAGAAAACCTTTTGAGGCTCGCACCCAGGGATCCGGTATTTCCAACAAGCTCCCCTGGTGATTCTTATGTTCACTGAAATTGGAAAAGTACTGATTAAAATTGAGTGATTACTTTTTAGAGTAAACAATCACTTCTGAATTAATTTGTTTTGTAAATTCAGATTTTTGAATATTAATTTTCTTGAAGCAAACCAAAGTTTCTGACAGTCTCTCTTGTCACTGCAGGCTGATTTGAAGTATTCCTGTGTGACTCAGTCTATGGGGACAAACATTCATTGAACACCAACTATTTCCATGCAAACGTGCCACCTATCTATCCTTATTTTAATGATTGAATTAATCCTTTAAAGTAGGTACTATCATCTCTATTTTACATCCAAGGAAATCGAGGCTTAGAAATTTGGGTAATTTGTCCAAAGTCAGCTCAGCCTTCTGAGACTACATGCTCAGCAGAAATGCCAGATAAACCCAGGCAAAGCAGGGCCTGCCCTATTCTGAAAATAATATCAGAGGCTTTCCCAGATGATAAAGGCAAATTCCAGGTGGTGAGCGGCAAAGCATGCGTAGAATAATCACTAAAATAACCTGCAGTGACCTTTACCGTAATAGCACAGTAAAACCCACACTCCTAGGTGGTCTTAAGAGGGTGATGAGACCTGAGACACATAAAGAAGCATGAGGAAGACCCAAAAATCCCCCCTCTACATGTGATGACATCAGGAGACCCATTTCCCGCCTACCCCACAGATGCCATAAAAGCTGTTCCCCTGTGTTCTCTGCAGGACTCAGCCTGAGATTTCTGTCCCCCAGTGCTGTCTTCCTTTTGGCTCAAGTAGAAGCTCCCCCCCCCTCCCAATAAAGCCTTAGCTGTGCTTAAATTCTTTCAGGGTCCAGAGTTTCTTCAACTCTGGATCAAAGAACCTGAGTTCAGTAACAATAGCAGGCTTTTGAGGATTAAATCATAACATGTATATAGTGTCTAATATTTTAAGTGCTTAGTGAATGTTAGTTAATATCATTATACTTCAGGATGGCTTTAACTTTGAGATCACTTTATATTAAGCAATTGGGATGGAAATTCAGAGGTTATTTAGATCTCTTTTTCAGGTATAGCTTCCTTTTATGGTCTGGATCTGTGATGTGTTCCCAAAGCTCGTATGTACTGAAGGCCTGGTTCCTCAGAGCAGCAATGTTCAGAGGTGGGACTTTGGGGAAATGATTGGATCATAGGTGGAGAAAGTAGGTCACTGGGGGTGTACCCCGGAAGGGTTTATCTTCTCCCTAGCCCCTCCTTCCTGGCAGCCAAGAGCTAAGTAGTCTTCCTCCACCATGCCCTGCCACCATGATGTTCTGCCTCATCTCAGGTCCAGAGCAATGGAACGCGCCAACCATGGACTGAAACCATGGGCCAAAATAAACCTTTCCTCCTTTAAGTTGTTTGTGTTAGGTATTTTGGTCACAGTTACAAAAAGCCAACTAACTCATAGGGCATTTAACTACTCTTATTGTCAAGACTTTTTTCCCTGTACTTTATTGAATTTTCTTGCAGTTAAGGTTTTCCCCCATCTCATTTTGTTGTCACATAAGATGAATGAGCAGAGAGGGTCTTTTTTCTAAAAATCCTACATACGTAGATGGGATCAAACCTTCTACTTTTCAGACTAAGCACTCTAAATTAACATTTAAAACAACAACAACAACAACAACAACAACAAAAACAGTGTAGCATTATGTGCGGCCACATCGTTGGCTGGGTTGACCGTGATTCTATGTGTACTCATGCTTGCTTCCACACGCAGCTTGGGTTTGAATCTCACCTTTGCCATTTTCTGGTACATGACTTGAATACATTACTGGGTTTACCTGTGCATTATTTTCATTGTCTATTAAATGTGGAACACCTACTTCATAGGGTCGTGGAAATTAAGCAAGTAAATTGAGGGTAAGGACCTAACAGCCTGTGCCTGACACATTAAATGCTTGATAAATGGCAGCAATTATTAGTATATGGTGACTATTTTAGGTTAGCTACCTTCAATACTTTATTAAATTCTGTAACTGAAAGCACAAACGGCATGTCGTCTAATATGACTGATGCCATTCTTCATGACTGTGTGTGGGGTCCCACCCTCACACCCATTGTAGAAACTGCTTTTGTGGTCTCCCAACACTGTAGGCAGTCCCAGAGGGGAGTAGTCATTTTGGCTTAGCAAGCCTTCCTTTTCCAAGAACAATCATCCACAGTGTCATATCTACACCACCAAGATACCTTTTATATTACATGTTTCCTCTGCTTTCAAGAACCAGCTCAGCACGTTCTAGAACCTAAACGGATGTTTAAAACCTTGTTCATTTCGTTGAAATTAACAACAGAAACCACAAACGAGGCCTGCATGAGTGGATAATTTTTCTGGCTACTACGACTGCATGTTTGAAGTGTACTCTGCGTACCCTAAAGTATCACTTAATCCTCACAACAATACTAGGAGGTAAACCAACCTTTGTCAACTAACACGATTCAGGCAACGGAACCTGAACATTATGTTTGCCATTTCATGGAGGAAGGAAGGAAGGATTCTAACTCTGGTCTCATTCTAATTATTGGCTCTCTTGACGGCTGCTTTTAAAGAATCCAGGAATAGCTTGTGGAGACACCGCTTCTAAACACTTTGGCCGGCAGCTGCGCCGTGACCGGAGTGGCACGTTCCTCCCGGCAGCCATGCCAGGAGCTGCGGGCCGTCCCCGAGGCGGGACCCCGGCTCCACTCACCTGCGTGGCCGCCAGCCGCGCCCGCACCTCGCGCAGCAGGAACGGCTCCAGGCCGCGGCCCGCGGTGCAGAAGAACCGGACGCCGCCCGCCTGCCGGGCCCCGCGCTCCCCGCGCTCCCCGGGTTCCCCGCGCTCCCCGCGCGCCGCCGCCATGGCGGCCCGGGCGCGGCCCCGCGCCCCGTCACGTGGTCTCGGGCGCGCGCGGCGCGTTCCCGGGCCGGGGCGCGCGCCGGGCCCGGCCTGTCCTAGGGGGCGGGGCCTGGGATGAGTCCGGCGGCCTGGGTGGCTCAGAATCGCCCGTGCGGTCGCTGTCGCTTGGTCTTCTTGGCTTATTTTTTCGGATTGAGGGAACGGATGCCCAGAGAGGCCGAGAGACAGCGCAGCTGGGCTGGAACCTAGGTCGCTCCGTCTCTGGTATAATGAATTGTCCTCCGTCCTTTCCACCTTCCTTCTCTCCTGTCCTCATCCTTCTCACTATCCTCACGGAGGAGCCCTGTTCTGTCTTCACCAAGAATTGAGCCAAACCTGCGAAACCCCCAGCTCCAAGAGCAGAAATTCCTGTTCTCTGAGAAAATGCCTTTATGTTCCTGAAACATCCCGTTTCTTGCACTTGACAATGAATGAATGTACCCTCCAGTTTGGGCCACCTGATTGGAGTGGGTCTCCTAACAGTATCCCAATGGGATACCAAGATGCATAACTAATACTCCCTGACCTCTTACCCACTCTCCCAGCCCATGATCTACTGGGACAGTATTCTAAAAAATTTTCTATGGAGCCCTATGATATAAACTTTTCAAAGGTTCAGTCCTAAGAACCTTCCATTTTGATGACTTATTTCTTCCCCCTTCAGTTTGTTCTCTTTCTGTTGGCTGTTGCCATAACTCACTTCATATTCTCCATATTTTTTGGTTTTGACTCTGAAATGCCTCTTGGGAGGACCTTGAAACCTCCTTAGTATTCCCAACATTCTGTACCTAGGAGGGTAGGCACACAGATACAACACATGCAGTTCGGTTCAACAAATCTGGAACAGCTACTCTAGTCACCAGGCAATCTTGAGGATTCATGGTAAGGAAGGGTCTGGACTTTAAGAGGCTTAGAGGGTGGTGAAGTTCACTGACTTTCCAAGGATGCACCCAGGAAGCCGCAGCAGCACCGACAAAGAGGGGGCAGGGAGAGCTTCCTGGAGAAACTTACCCCTGAGCCCAGCCTGGAGGATGTGCAGAGGGAGCAGAGGCTGAGATTGTCTCAGATGTCTGAGATTGTGGGGCGGGGGTAGGAAGGCCTGGGAGCAGTTAGGTGTCGATAGAGCATTAATTAGAGGAGTTGAGGACTAGGTAGAGATAAAGGTGGAGAGGTGGTGTTATGATTTGGATCGGGAGCATCACCAGAGGGCTCGTGTAATGAAGGCTGGGGCCCCAGCTGGCAGTGCTGTTGGGAGGTGGTAGACATTTTAAGAGATGGGGCCTAGTTAGAGGAAATAGGTCACTGGGAGTGTGCCCTTGAAGGGCATATTGGGAGCCTGGTCCTTCCTCTCTCCTTTTCTCTTTCCTTCCCACCTGTCATGAGGTGAGCAGCTCTGCTCCACCACATGCTCTCCACCATGATGTCCTTTCTCACCAAAGGCCCAAAGCGACAGAGCCAAGACCATGGACTGAAACCTCACAAACCATGAGCCAAAATAAGTCTTTCCTCCTTCTAAGTTGTTTAATCTCAGGTATTTCGTCACAGTGACAGAAAGCCGACACACACAGGTGGGGAAGGGACCAGTTATGTCAGTGCCAAAGGATGTTGAAAGAATGCCTGTCCAGCCCAGCGCTGGCCCTCAGCATGTGCTCCTGTGTGGAATCACAGCTGAGCGGAGGCTGAGGTCTTGCAGAGCCAACCCTCCCCTTGCTCGCCCTATTTCCCTTCCTTCTGATGTCTTTCTCCCTCCTGGAGGCTTGGGTCAGCAAGGCCAGGGGCTACTTTTGTTCCAGCTGTGGTTTCACATTTGTTCACCTTTGGACCCTGCTGCAGCCAATCACAATCCCATCCATTAGTGCCCTTCACAAATGCTTGCGACAAGTAGGAATAGGTGTGGTTCTGCCTCTTTAGCAAGAAAATAATTGGTTTTCTGGGAGGAGAGTTCTTGGAATTCTCTACCCATTACTCAAATCCTCTTTCCTCCATTATTTTTTCTTCTCATAAAAAAGTCTCCACTGAAAAAGAACCATTGATCCCTATAGATGAATTTAGCATATCAAGTTGTGATTTGCTCTTTGACTATTACATATTCAACATGTTGAAAGTCAAGAGGAACAATTTTAAAACAGATGTTTTAGTGGGGTATTTTGGGAATAGGGGCAAGACCATTGCTTCAAGGTAATCTTCCTGTTTTCATGCAATTGGCAGTTCCTTTCCTTCTTAAAAGTGTTTAATGTACATACTTAGATATTAGAATGCAGATGCTTTCCATTGTGAGATCCGGGGGATGGGATGACATCATCTGGGTATCTGTAGTTGCACACTGTAGGCTCTTAGTCAGTGTGTGCTAAATTAATAGAATATAACTGAATGGAAGACCGACACTTGAGGTCCCTCTCACCTAGGAAGACTGCTGTAACCATCATAGCAGCAGGGGCTTTGTGAGAAGGAAATGGGACTAAGGGTAAGGTAGCAAGGCCAATCGGGTAGGAAAGACAGGGAATTAAGATTAGGAGAGCTTCAAACATGCCCTTCACAACTTGACCTGCTACTTCCCCCCCTTGTCATTCTTGCCACACACTTAATAATTAGTGTTTCTTAGCTAGGAATTTCCTCATGATGACTTGGGAAGGCCTTTCAACATGTTGTACTTGCACCCTCCTCTCCCGTATGCTGGTACAGTTGAGTGGGGTTGGCAAAACGCCTTGGCCCTTCTCTCCTGGAGATTAAGAATCTTTGCTATATACCAACCAATACCAACTGCCGACTTCTTCAAAATACCAGCATTTCCCTCCTCCTGGCCTTTGTGTGCACTGTTCCCTTTGCCAGGAGCACTCTTCTTTTCCCTCATTTTCTTCTCTTCTTTAGGCCTCAGCTAGGATGACACATTTTCTGTGATGCTCTTTACTATCTTTCTTGTACCCTTTTACTTGTATAATATTACCCCTTAATCACTTATTTATTCATTCGTAAATATTTATGATTACATGGCAATGTAATCATGTCAAGGCCTTTGAGAAACTTCCAATTTAATGGGAGGTAATGGTGATGGGGCTGAATTGCTGAGACATCTAAAGGATATCAATACCATGTGATATATGGGAACTCAGGCAAGCAACTAACCACTTAATAGATGAGGTTAGATAAACAACATATTCTGAAGCTCAATGAGCCCTTGCCTCTTCCTCCTTTGAGCATCTTGGCCAAGTCGGGGTATTCTGCTTATGAAGCCCACCTGCTTTTTTTGTAGCCAGGGTATAGTCATATTATTTAGATGTTACTAGTGAGGCTCATATGACTCAGAAATGACCCACTTGGGAGAAAAGGCTTTTTCCCAGCATTATTTCTGCTTCCCTAGGGTGCTGGCTAGGGTGTCTGACCTTCAGGGGCAGCCTGAGAGCAGAAACTTTCTGGTCAGGCTGGTTTCTGAAAGCTTAGCCTCTAGGTTGATTTTCCAGCCTGCCCAGCAATTGAGTTGTACAATTTAAAACAAAAACAAACAAACAAAAAATAGCTCTCTTATGCATAGTCAGTTGGAGTCAGCATCTATTTTTTTTTTGGTGGAACTGGGGATTGAACCCAGGGGCATTCTACCTCCGAGCTATACCCCCAGCCCTATTTTTTATTCTTGATTTTGAAACAGGGTCTCCCTAAGTTGTGGAGGGCCTCACTAAGTAGCTGGCCCCGAACCTGGATCCTCTGGTCTCAGCCTCCCAAGTACTGGGATTACAAGTATGTGCCACCACACCTGGCTTAGTCAACATCTACTTATTGCAACAAGGAATTTTTTTTTTTTTTTTTTTGCGGTACCGGGGATTGAACTCAGAGGCGTTCTACCTCCGCGCTACGCCCCCGGCCCTATTTTTTATGCTTTATTTTGAAACCGGGTCTCACGAAGTTGCGGAGGGCCTCACTAGGTAGAGAGAGAGAGAGAGACAGGGGGAGAGAGAGAGAGAGCTGAGGCTGGCCGCGAACCCGGATCCTCCGGTCTCCGCCTCCCAAAGTACTGGGATTACAAGCGTGCGCCACCACGCCTGGCCAACAAGGAATATTGATTGATGCATGCACCCACTCATTCTGGGTAGGAACAACTAAGTTTTCTTCTCTCGCGGTGATATGTGTTAGCCTACATCTCTTCCTCATTCGTTTGTAAGCATTCCTGCCCACTCAAGGCCAGAGTAACATTTTGTAAAGAGTATGACTTTATAAAATTTCTTTGGAATTCAGTTGCATTGTGACATTGTGGTAAAAACCCAGATGCAGACACACAAATCTGTCAGACAATCACATTCCAACCAAGTGAGTGAAAAAGAGAATCAACATATTTTTATGACTGATTGCAGGCCATTTGGGAGAAAGCTACTAGTCACATACTGCTCGTTTAAACCATTTAAATGCATTCAATCACTTCAAGTGTTGCTTCTTTGAACACACAGTCAAAAAGAGAAAATTCAGCAGGAAATAGTTGCATATTATACGTAAATACTGTCTTTAAAATGCTACTCGCTAATTAGTGTTTATATCACAGTAGTTTTAAGGTAGCATCAAAATTCTAAAGATGCAATTTTTATGCTCTGATCTGGAGAGACAATTCTTTTTTATATGTTAAATTGGCTTTGGTTATGCAGTGCATGAAATTATTTTGATGTACAAATACAGTAGAGTTTCTCAGGTGCCTTTTCTGAAAAGTGCGCCGTGTATTTAATGCATATTTTAAAACACTAAGCTATTTGATGTAATTTTGTTTAAATATATTTTGAGCCCATAAAACTGTATCTATATCTGATAGACCCTTATAATGCCCCCGTTGGAAGGGAGTATGGAAATTGTTTCTTCAATATATTTGTTGAATGAACGAATGACTGAATCTGCAATTTTCTTCAATTTACTTGAATGAACTATATTGCCTAAATAAAATAAAGCCATTTTCTTCTTGCAGTTATGTGCACCGTACTCAGGCTGTTTTTTAATATTCTTTTTCTCTTGCAGCATTTGTGATTATATTTATATGAATTATTTTCCTTTAAAGGTTTGCTATTATCTTTTTCCTTTTCTCCCTCCCTCCCTCCCTCACTGCCTTCCTTCCTCTTTCATGGGGTCTTACTACGTTGCCCAGGCTGACCTCAAACTCTTAGGCTAACCTATTCTTCTGCCTCCCAAGCAGCTTGGACTACAGGTGCTCACCACTGCACACAGCTCTTTTTCTATTTCTTAGTCCAAAGAAAGCCACAGAATGTTCAAAAACAGCAAGGATACCCATATTTTGATATTTCTGCCTTTCATTTTCCTGAAAGTCTCACTCTTTAATAGTAGATGGCCATTTATTTAGCATATTTTCTTAAAGGTAATTGAAAAAATATGACCTTAAAACTCAAGGAGATGTGGTCTGCAAATAAAAACAACCAAGGGGTAGTAGGTTTTATGTTCTTAAAAATTCATGGAGAGTGCCCTGTTTATGTGAATGGTATTTGGCAGAGTAGATGTGAACCGTTTATTAGAACGTTGGTTTACTGGAGTCATGTTTCTCTTATCTATGGTAGTCATGAAGAGTTGAGCATAGACTACAGAACAAGCAAACATACTCATTATGTATTTATTCATCTCTTTCTGTTTTCCTCTTCATTGAAGGGTGATAATTCCTTGATGCCCATAGACATTTTGTGCTGTTTTAGAAAATAGATTTTAGCACCATACATTTTTACACATAATCAGACTTATCTTCTATTTTCCTTTAAAAAGTTTGAAACATTAATTTAAAAATACTATGTGTGTTTATACTTAATGCTAATGTTTATATAATAAATGTGAGTCACCTGGCTAAGCAGAAAAACAACTTAGATACAAATGAAAGCATGCAACCTGTGGTACCAGTTTAGGCAATCATTTGATTCTTTCAAAAAATACCTTCAGAATAGGACATAATACCTGAAATTATTCTATGGCAGTTGAACTTTAGGTCACAAACAGATAATAACGTTTGAGTTTTCAATCACTATTTGTGTCTCTATTGCCCCGCTGCTCTGATCAACTTAGATAATACGGATTTTCTGCCTCATAATCTGTTTTCCCTCTGGGTGGCCATGTGACCTAGTTCTGGCAGGTGTAACTTCGCTGGATCTTCTGAAAATTTTATTTCTTTTCTTTTCTTTTAAAATAGACAAATGCCAGAAAACTCAGTGGTGCTGTGCCTTCCTCTTTTTTCTTGTCTTGAGTATGCCTATGGCCTTGCTATGGTAACCATCTTGGAACCATGAGATTCCAAGTAAAGCAACACAAAACAAACACCTAACAAGTTAAGAATGGGGAAAGAAAATTGGAAAGACCCTGCAGCCTTAATAATATTGTTGAACCTTAGGACTGCCTACCTTTCTTGTTAAGCAATAAAGGCCTTTATGGTTTAATCCCCCTAAATCTTCTGTTATTCCTTTCTTACAAAAGCATTCTGAATGGAAACAAAGAGTATCCTGTACCAAACTCATAAGCTGGATGATAAATCCCCAAGATGAAGTGGTTTTCAGAAAATCTGGCCAAAATTATAAAACAATTTGCCTAAATATATAACTGTGATTACAAAAGTCCATGTTATTTCCCATAAAGCACTCTGATGCTACTATAAAACAGACCAAGGTGGGATATGCTGTAATTCTTACTCAGTTTTGCATTTAGGTTTTCATATTTCTAGTTATTAATGTAAGTATGATAGAATGGCGTATCTAATTTTTTAAAATAACATTCATTCATTGAACAATTACTTATTATTCATTGACTCTGTGCCAGCCACTGTTTTAGATAAGCATATGGAAAGCATCAAGTGACCAAAACAAATCTTTCTGTCCTTAAAAATACCCATCTTAGGGGGCTGGGGCTGGCATTCTGTGGTAGAACATATGCTTAGCATGTGTGAGGCCCTGGGTTCAATCCATGGTGTACGTGCACACACACACACACACACACACACTCGGTTTTAGTTCATTTTGTATTGCTATAATATAATCCCACAGACTGGGTAATATATAAAGTTATGAAATTTATTTCTTACAGTTGTGGAGGCAGCAAAGTCTGAGACTGAAGGGCTTCATCTGGTGAGGGCCTTCTTGCTGTATCACCACCTGGCAATTGAGAGGTAGAGTGTAAACTCAGCTTTCTCTTTCTCTTCTTATAAAGCCACTACCCCCACCATAGGGGCCCCACCCTCATGACCTCACATAACCCCAAGTACCTCCTAAGAGCCCTCCCTTCAAATACCATGAACATATGAATTTGGAAATCAAGTTTTTAACACATGAACTTTAGGGCATACGTTTGAACCATGACATGCCCCTGCGAACATTTATTATTCTAATTGAGAGCAAGAAAGGTGAGAAAATCTTCATCATCATCATAAATAAGATGGTTGTATGTTAGAAGATGAAAGTGCTTTTTAAAAAAAGAATGGGCTAAGAGGGATCAGGAGTGCAGGAGAGAGCAGCAGGGTTTATAGTTTGTCAAGTGGAGAAAGCAGTCGTCCCTCATGAGATTGTACTTTTGACACTTGATACATCTTTAAATACTTAAAGGCATGATTGTCATAATTATGTGAGCTATAGGTGCTGGGCATTTATGTGTGAATGGGCCTTAAGAGGCCCATGCCTTTTAAAAGAAGAAGTTCTTCTAAAGATTAATAAGTGTGTGAGAATTCCCCTGTTGTCTTTGTAGTTTGTTTTAGTGTTCAGTAAATATTTAATGAACCAGTGAGGGGTTGAATATACTGGGCACAATGGTTATAGTCATTTTTGTCCTTACAAATGAAGACAGTGAAGATCAAAGAGGTTAAATGATTTCCTCTATCTTAGCACATTTAATAATAAGTGGTTTGGTCTACACCCTGGCTCTCTTATTTAACCTGGTCCTTTCCTTCTTTTCTCTTCTTTTTTTATTGTGGTAAGAACCCTTAACATGAGATGTCTTCTCTGAATAAACTTTAAAATGCACAGTACATATCATTAGCTATTGATACAATATTGTACAGCAGATCTCTAGAACTTACTCATCTTACAAAATGGAGATTTTTAGACCACTGATTAGCAACTTCCCATTTCCCCCTTCCCCCAGCTCCTGGTAACTGTCATTTCACTCTGTTTCAATGAGACTCTTTTAGATAACTCATGTAGTGTTTGTCCTTTTGTGACTGTGTTTTTCACTTAGCATCATGTCCTTAGGGTTTGCCCGTGATTGTTGTATGTGGCACCATTTCCTTCTTTTTGAAGAATGATCTGGATTTTGCTTTATTTTAGTAATATTTTACTTAGCAGGACACTACAATGGCAGTGTGTTCTTCTATTTGGAGACAGAGAAGTGATACAACCAGTAGTGAGCATTCCTCTGACCTGTGGCAGGTGCCACTTTTGTTACTCTTGGTTTTCTGGCTTTCTTTGGTAGACTTAAAAGCAGTTTTATGAGTTCTCAAACCCAAGCAAATATGACTGCAAAGAGATAGGAAAGAGACAAATATAGAGATGAGTCCTTTCATGGAGTCTTCCTTTGATTTTACTTCTATTAATTGCTTGAGGTATTTATAAAAATCATGTACACAAGTTATTATTTTTGGGGGGTGTAGAAATTGAACCCAGGGCCTCATGCATGCTAAGCATTTACTCTACCACAGAAGTACACCTCTCTCTCTCTCTCTCTCTCTCTCTCTTTCTCTCTCTTTTGTGGAACTGGGGATTGAACCCAGGGGCATTCTATCTCTGCTACCCCCTTTTTTTATTCTTTATTTTGAAACAGGTTCTCACTAAGTTGCAGAGGACCTTGCTAAGTTGCTGAGACTGGCTGTGAACCTGTGATCCTCCTGTCTCAACCTCCCAAGTACTGAGATTACAGGTGTGTGCCACCACACCCAGCTCAGAGCTATGTCTCTAGCCCACAAGTTACTAATTTTTATATAAAGCCTTTAAAAGGTATTTTTAAAATAATTTTTGAGATAATAGTAAAAGCTAGTTATTTTGAAGAATGCCAAGATCTCCATAGTCCTTGTCTTGAATATTGCTGATATTTGATTATTATCATCTAAACATTAAAGTTCTTATAGAGGGCCCAGTGGAGAAATTCTTCATTAGCTTATCCTGGCCTTATTTGTCTAAAAAAAATGGTCTTTAGGCAACTGATAATCATAGGCTTTTCTTTTTTTTACATGCACTAGCTCTTTTATTTTTTTTATTTATTTTTATACATTTATTATTGGTGCATTGTAGTCTCACATCATAATGTAGTTCAGAATGATAGGGATACACATGCACACAAGCACTTGGTGCACCCCCCATCCCTCCCCTCTCCCTCCTCTTTCCCATACTTGATACTGACATTGGCATTGATAATTTCACATATGTACATAATGTCAATGGAAGTGTTTCCTTCATTAGTCCCCCCCACTCTCCTCATAGACCAGCCCCATTGCTCCACTGAGGTTTCTCCTCCATTATCTAAAGTCCCTCTTGTATTCTGACTACTCCCTAGCTTCCCCATATGCTTCTGCTTGAGAGAAAAACCATGCAGAACAACAGAATCCCCGGAGGCCAGGGCTCTCCAGGGACATGGTCCAGGGCAGGTTGCTGGTTCATGGCTGTGTGTTTTCAGCCCAGTTTGGTCTTACGAAGTGAGAGGAGAATAAAAAATGTTCTGTTTGGACTAGTCTGTGTTCTGTTTTTAATCCCTGGTTATTTTGATGGCCTTCTGCTCTGAAGTTTTATGGCACAAAATTAAAACAGTTTATTTTACCCAGGATTCAACATCTGACAGAGGCAAATCATCCAATCTAACATCTTGGATAAAGTGTAAACAGAAGTGTGATAAGATACAACCCAAGGAACAAGCTTAAAAGACAGTCATCAAACTGGAAACCGTTTTTCGTAAGCTTTTTCCCGTTTATTCCATTGCTTGCATTAGCACTAACATTGCCCACAGAAATGAGATTTTGTGGTGAAACATTTTACTTTTTTACTATTCAATAAATACTTCAGTAGATAAATGTCAGAATGAAATCTGTGTTAAATTCCAAGTTGTTTGGTGTTGTGCCTATGATTTTGAAAATGAACACAGCTATATCTTTTGTGCATGGTTAGGCCCGCTTCAATGAAAATACTTAGAAACTAAAGAAAATCTTTTTCCTACATACCCTAGGAAAGGTGGATCAGTAGATGGAGTGTTGAAATATTTCTAATTTTTTTTTTGCTTTGGAGTTGATAGTATAATTTATTTAGATGGAGGTTTTAATACAGGCAGTCGAACATTGGACAATGATACAACTCAAGCTATTAATTTTTCATAATTTATTTTGGGAATTATTCTAAGTCAATGGTCTGAATTGAAATGACCAATTCTGGTAATTACTGACTAGGCTTCATGAGCTAATAGAGCAAGCAGCTCTATGAAGATTAACAAGAACAAGAGGAAAAAAGGCTTTAGAAAAATATTGGGTTTAAAGGTTCTCAGCAATCTCATAGGAGATTCCCAAATTTTCCATAGAGTCCAAGATCATATGAAACCCATGACACAATGTCAGCTTTGAGTCAAACAGTAATATATATATATATATATATATATATATATATAATACTCCTACAGTGTTCATGTTTCTATATGTGGATATTCTTGGAGAATAAAAAACATAGTAGGTACTAGTATCCTGCATTCTCAGAATATGGTTGGTTTAGTTTCATATTAGGAAAAAGAGGATAAAAGAAAGTAATCTCATAGTACACTGTTTCTGAAGTCATGGTGGTTTCTCAATTATTTATAGTATCTCTAATAGACACTATAGAACAGCATCTACTCCAAACTTCCTGTGTGCTAGGAAGTATGCTAAGCCCGTTTCATTTGCATTATCTCACTTATTACTCCTGATAACTATGATCAGGTGGGTACTATTACCAGCCTTATCTCATGGATCAGGAAATTGAGGTACACGGTAGTTAGCTGACTTCCTCCAAAGACATACACTACTAAGGGGCTTTGCTGCTCCACCCCAATGCCCAAGCTCTTATTTCATTCCTTCTCCTTCAAGAGATGTGCATATGGGCGTGGTGGCATACACATGTAATCCCAGTACTTGGGAAGCTGACACAGGAAGATCTCTGCAGATTTGAGGTCAGTCTCAGCAGCTTAGGGAAACCCTCACAATTAGTGAGACCCTGTATCCAATAAATAAATAAATAATAAAAATAGGGCTGGCAGTATATGCCTCTGGGTTCAATCTCTGGAACCCCCCCTCCCCCACACACAAGATGTGCAATAGAGACTTCAAGTAACTCTGTAATAAATGCTTACTAAAATTTGTTGACAAATATTCACAGTTGCACTGAGACATTTTATTAATTTAGACCTCTAGCATTTAAGATCTGTACATTTTTCTGTTACACTCAAATGCCTTTTCTGAAGGTATGATTTTCATCTTATTTATCTGGTCCTTATGTTTGTTTTATTCTCTGATACTGTGACTAGGGTTATATTTTGGATACTATGGTATTATGCAAGGAGGGTAGAATTAAGGGCTTTACAGCAATGAAATTGATGCACTTTACGGGAGATGCATAGACCCTCTTCTCTGCATGTAAAATGCTCCCTATGCCAGTGGTTGAGTTGATTTTGTTGTAAATTTTCTGCAGTGGGTGCGGCACACTTTCCTTAAAGAATAGATAGTAAATATTTTAGGCTTTGCAGACCATGGAGTTTCTGTCATAACAACCCAGCTTTGTGTGGTAATGAAAAAGTAGCCATAGCCGGGTGTGCTGGCACACGCTTGTAATCCCAGTACTTGGGAGGTGGAGACAGGTTGATCCAGGTTCGCGGCCAGCCTCAGCTACTTAGTGAGGTCCTCCGCAACTTAGTGAGACCC
>PVJS01037663.1:0-19791 GCA_004027185.1 Glis glis
TGCACACATTGCACATTTAGCCCTCCCTCCAATCCCACCCTATTCCTTCCCCCTTCCCTCCCTTTCATGCTCCGGATAGTGTTTGAGTCTTATAGGTTTGTGTATGTACATCATGTGTTATAGTGTGTTTCCCTCCACCCCCCCTCCCAACTCCCTCAGTTAGGTCACCTTCTTTGTCCATCTAAAGATTTCTTCTTCTTCTTCCCTTATCAGTCCATTCTATCTAGCTCCCACAGATTAGGGGGGACATCCGATTTTTTACTCTTAGTGACTTAATAATATCACTTAGCATAATGTTCTCTAGTTCTCTCCATTTCCCTGCAAATGATGTGATTTTGTTCTTCTTTGTAGCTGCGTAAAATTCCATTGTGTACATATCCCATAGTTTTGTGATCCATTCATCTGTTGATGGACACCTTGGCTGGTTCCAAAGTTTGTCAATAAAATGGTTACATTTTTAAATGGTAACTAAAGCTATCTAAAGCAAAAGGGATGAATTTTTTTGTCTACGAGTCTGAAAGTCCAGTGGAATGGCTTTCAGCGTAGCATGATCCAAGTGTTCCATGGTATCATAAGAATTCTGTCTCTGCTTTCTTCTGTGCTGATTTCCATCTCAGGAAAGTTCTGTTGTCATGGAAAAGGTGACCAACTGCAGCCCCAAACTTATAACTGAGCAGCACTGCATACGCATGACTATTCCAGGACCTGTCCAAGGCTACATATTCCTCTTCCTGGCTTGGATTGTCTTTGCATCTGATGGGAGACAGGGGTGGGTGGGTATTATACTTCCTTGGAAAATGTAGTCAAAAAGTGTTGGAGGTAATTCTTCTAGATGAAAATTATAGAAGTTAGATTTGTCTTTTTAGTGCTGTTCTAGCAGAATATCTGATAAATAAATTAGTGGGGTTATGGCACATGCTTTAAGCCAACAATTTGTTAACATTTGGAATAACAACAAGACAAACAAACCTTCTCCTTACCATATTTTCAAACCTCTTTAACCAGTTTTACAAACCCATTCCCCAACTAGGAGAGGGAATGGGGACAGGAGAGAAGATGATGGGGAGGGAACGATATTCTGCCACATTTATGGCGACACCTGGCTAAAGACACACTTCCTCCGTTCTAGATTAAGAATTTTCAGTCTTTGTAGTGGTCACCAGTGTACCATCTGGTGAAACCACAGTCTTTAAGTCATGACAGGAAACCAAGAACAGACATTTTCAGGCTCTGATAGACTTCTCATAATCAAGAAGTCTACCTAAATAATATGGTTTTTTAGGGGGAAAGAAAATGCACACAGACATGGACTACCCACACAAATAGTTCCTCTGAAATCATCTTTGGAGACAATGATGTAGGGATTTCAGAAAATGTTTCCCTTGAGGCTGGGCTAGTCTCACGTCATGGCTATAGGACCAACCATTCAGTACTCAACTCCAAAGAATGTCTTCCAGTAACTCTCTGTCCAGCTCCTAACACAGGACTCTGAATCTGAACCCACCTCACTCCATCCCTCAACTCACCTCATAACCCCCGTGTCCATGAGTATCTCATTTAGATGCAGGTCATTATTCCATCCTTGGTACTGAAACTCCCTCCCCATCAGTGGGTGCATCTAGTCCTTCCCATGGGCAATCTTTGAACCAGATGCTAATTGTCCAGTCCTGGCTGCTAGTACTAATGTCCTTCCCCTAGCACCACATAGCCAGGAAGGCAAATTGCCTGGATTTGAATCCTGCTCTGCTAATCACTAGCTGTGTGGCCTCTGTTTTACCTCTGTTCCTCAGTTTCCCTGTTTGAAAAAAAATAGCAGTGATAATAATGGTAGCTACAATCATTACTGTGAAGATTGAGTGAGTTAATACTGGTCGCTGTGCTTAAGACAATTCCTTGCCCTCTGTGCTGTGTGTGTTGATCGAAATCACAGCCCATTAAACATTAAGCCTTCTTCAGGCATAACCATTCAGTCCCTACAATATCACATCTGCATTCCCAAAGCCAGAAAAGGAGAAGTGTCGAGGATAGTGACAGACTAAGGAGGGACTGAGCAAAGAAGAAACTTGGAAAGGAACAACGAAATGGCCACTTCATTGCCCATCCCAGGAAATAGTTGGTGTGGCTCCCACAAAGCCAGCATCTCAACTCTCAACTCCACTCACAAAAATGAAGATAGAGCCAGAGACGGTGGAGCAGAAGGCTCCATGGGAGAAATAGTAAGCTCTGTCCATTAAAAAAATAAAAGAGATCAGACAGAAGTCCCTAGTTGTATCTACTGGGATGCTTCCTAGAGGAAGGTGGCTGACTTTTTATCAGATGCGTCACTTGGTGAAATAATTGCTGGCAATGATGGCATACTAGCAGCCTGCTAGGAGTACTGTTAATCCACGTCTCTTCTATCTTTCAACTTCAAAGTGCCACTGCCTTTGAGCACATCAAAATGACACCACTGTGGCTAACGACGGTGGCCTCACACAACACACAGAAGTCAAGTGCTTCCTCTAGATAGGCAAAAGAAAAGAATCCTCCTGGAGAAGTGGGGTTTGTGTGCATGTCCTGACGCTCCACTTTAATACACAAGCGAGGAATGGAACTAGATTGCAGATTTATTCACCTTCAGGAAAGAGTAGACTGAGGGAGGACCTGGAGGCAGGAAGTCAATGACTACAGAAAAGAGATTACTTCTCTGGTGTCTCCTGTTACTTGTTCCAAGGTTGGAAGTGAATAAGTCTCTATGTGATGATAGAAAAAACACAAATTCGATTGTGAATAAGAGAGCAAGAGGCTTCCCTTCTGTTTTGCTCTTGTTCTACTTCAGGGACTTACTGTACCCTCACATGTTTATCTGACCATCTCAACTTCTGCCTCTCCTGCCACTCACTGCAGGAAACTGACACCGAGTTGTCATTGCATCTTCACGTCCCTTAACCTTGGATGTCCTACACCTCTTCAATCCATTTCCTCTGTGGTCATTTTTACCCTACCTGTATAGTTAATGTGGTTTAATCAAATCACCTACCCTCTCTTAGTACTTATCTCTTAGACTCCTCCTCTTCATCTGGACCTTTTGCTCACGTGACCTGCTAATTCCATGTGTCCCAGACCAACGCACCCCTTCCTTCTCTTGGCATCGTCTCCAAGCTCCCTCCCTTCTTAGAGAACCTCATAGCTGTGATGATGGGCTATTTACATGCTATCATTTCTAACTCTACCTGGATCCATATTTCTCTATAATTCATTTCCTTGTCTCTGGTCAATTGCTTTTCGTATTTCTGCAGCATCTCCTCATCAAATTTAATATGTAAAAGAGCCAATTGAGGAGCTTATTAAAACATATTTCTGGGCTCCATTTCAAGAGATTCCCATCAGTAGGTCTGGGGTAGAATCTACGAATTTGTAGACAAGAATTTTTAACAAGCTTCCCGGTGAGAGCAATGATATTGGCCCACGAGTCACACTTTCAGTAGCAAGAAAATCAAACTCCTGGCACATAGTAAATTTTCATTAGTGACATTTTTTTAAAGATCGCAATTCTTTCCTTTCTGCGTTTCAATAGACCTCTTCTATTGGGCAATAACAAAAAATTGTAAAATATGAACTCTTTTAACATAACATGCTTTCTTGTCCTCCCCTCAACTTATGTTTTTATTTATCCCTAACCCTCCTCCCCTTTATATGGGAGAGGAAGAACTAGTGACATGGTTCCTTAAAAGAGTAGATGGGAGAGACTGGGGACTTACACGCGAAGCCCTGGGTCAGGTGTTCAGCTGACTTAGGATATCATCTGCCCTCAGAACCCTAGGGAAATGGAAACAGGAAAAGTCAAGGACCTCCTCCTGGCAAGACCCAGAAACCTGACACAGTGGATCATCTTCTTTTGACTCTAGAAAATGGGAAAGTACAATCCAAACGGAAATCCAGCAAGAGCAAGGATCCTGGAGCCAGGCATACCTAAGCTTCTACCAAAGCTTCATCATTGCTTAGCTGCATGGCCTCTGGAAATCAGTGTCTCTCTCTCTCTCTCCTATGTGCAGTTTTACTGAATATTGCAGCTATAAATCTTTGACCACAAATTTAGCAATGCAACTTCCTTTATCTTCCTCCAAAGTTTTAAAGTCTCCATTCAACTGGCAGACAAATGTACAACCTTGATCTTTTCAGGGTATCCCTTCTTTTGTCCCAAGGCTATTTCTTTATTCTCAGGGATTCACACAGTTCTGAGGTTTCAGTTGAGGGTTTCTGATCCGGATTAGTCAGGATCCATCCACACTGCTATTTGCTGAGATACGCTTCCATCTGTTTTTTTTGCTGTCAGTTCATGCAGGTGCTTCTGGGCATCCCTCATTCCTGACCCCAAGGCCTCCTCCAGCTTGCCCTTATTCTAGCTAGGTATGTGCCTTTCTTGAGTTTACAAGAGCCAGTCAGCTGCTCCCTGGCTTTAAAGGACTGCAAGAGGCTTAGTGAGGATCTTTACGAATGCCTTCATTCCCATCCACTCTCCACTTAAGCCCTGTGCTCTTGCACCTTGCTGGGGTATGAGTAGCCATCAAGATTACATTAGGACCATCGCCCTGGACATGCCGTGATGCCTTTTCTATCCCAGCCCTTCCTGCTTCTCAGGACTATGAGAGACATGAATTTCTTTGCCTTCAACTTTCCTAAAGCTGTTTATTTTTGAAAATTAAAAGTCTAAGCTCTTCATTTTAATGCTTTTATTGGTGCATTATAGTCTCACATCATAATGTAAAATCACACGCTGTTTCCTCCTACTTTTTCTTGTAATATCTGTTCTCTGAGTCAAGGATGCCATGGGGAATAGGCCAATGGGTACAAAGAGAGTATGGGAAAATGTCAGTTAGTATTTTAAAACTTCACTATTATATGAACAAAGTGGGATAAAATTATTTTAAGCTTACTATGAGGATTAAATGCCATAATACAGGTTAAGGTCCTAGTAGTGTTTGATTTAAAAAGAGATACCTGATAAATATAAGTCTCCTTCCCTTCCCTTGCTTTCTCCTACCCTTTTCACCATTTTATCTTTTCCTCCATGATTTCTCTTCCTCCATACCTTTTCTATAAATCTAGTAATTCCTTAATTGCCATGTATTCATCTCTGAAAATATTTTTACATTCTACCTGAATATCCCACAGACATTTAACACTCACCACATCAAGAACTTTACCCATGTTATTATTCCCCAGATCTATCCCTCTCTCTCTCTTTTTTTTTTCTCAGTACCGGGGACTGAACCCAGGGGCGTTCTACCTCCGCGCTATGCCCCCGGCCCTATTTTTTATACTTTATTTTGAAACCGGGTCTCACGAAGTTGTGGAGGGCCTCACTAAGTAGAGACAGAGAGAGAGACAGGGAGAGAGAGAGTGAGAGAGAGAGCGCGCTGAGGCTGGCCGCGAACCTGGATCCTCCGGTCTCCGCCTCCCAAAGTACTGGGATTACAAGCATGCGCCACCATGCCTGGCTATCCCTCTCTCTTCATCTCCGGTGTCAACAATAGCATGGCATCCACAACTTTTCCCAAGACAAATACCTAAGCATCATTCTTGATATTTTTCTCCACACCATCACCTCCCATGTTGAATCAGTTCTCAGTTAATGAATATTTCTCCATCTGACACCTCTTATCTTTCTTTCACAATCACTGGCATAGCTAAGTTCCTCAACACATCGTACTTGGTATCCTCTCCTCCTAACGAGTCTCCTATCTATTTTAGCCATTCTTGTGTCACCTGCTAGCAATATTCTGTTTCCACAACTTATGTGATTGTGTCATCCTCCCAGATTAAGTATTTACAATGGGGCCTCCTTTCCTTCATGTAATGGTATTCAAAGGCCAGGCTACCTAGTGTTGAGCATCTTCTCATTCATCTTTTCTCCTTTCCTTCATCCACATCCATAAAAAGTGCTCAGCAGTGATATTATAAAAATATGCTTGAGGATATGACCAACTTTGATGTGGCACAAAAATTTTGTTACTACTAAAAAAATTAGAGGTTTGGAATATCTATGTATATAGAATGGGCTTCTTAAATAATGTCACATTAGTAGGGGACAAAGGACTGAAAAGGGAAAAAGGAAGGCTCGCCATCAGTATCCTAGTCACAACATCATACGATTTATTGATTCTCTAGTGCTTAGAATAAAGGAATCCCCCACCCGCTGCCAAAAAAAAAGTAAGCCACTGAATAAATGAAAGAGCCCTCAAAGGCTTCGCTGCTGTACCCTTTCCTCCTTGTGGGGAGCACCCTTGGTGGATGATAATCACATGAGGTCACTCTTTTAGGCACACTGCCTTTGACCACCCAAGCTGTTATATTTTCCACTGACATACTCACACTCATTTTCAAGCTCAGATGAAATATCAACTCCTCTGTTAAGCCTTCATTGATACTGTACTTCATTCTCCCTTCCCAGAGATATTAATCATTTCCTTCTTCATACTTTCACACCATTTCATGAATGCAGTTTCCAAGTGCTTTGATGCTAAAGATTTCTTATTTGACTTATACACTGTATCTTATTCTTTCAATACAAAGAGGGCTCCTTGAAGAGCCCTCTTTCCAGCCCTCATATCAGGCATTCTGCAAATTTAGTTGGGTGAAAAACATGAAGGCCAGAAACCAAAAAGCAGTTAATCCAACCAAATTGCACAGGTATGCCTGAATTTCATTTTTAAGCAAAAACATGATGGTTGGTCTTTTCAAGATGGTAGGATTGTCTTGACTTGATAATTCTTCCTTCCTCCTATTTGCTCATCTGTCCTAGAGAGAATCCGGGTCCTTGTCCCTTAGGAATTTCTCAAGGGATGGCAGACTGAAAATCCATGGAGTTTTTGGTCTCCATAATTTTCTGGGTTTTTTTTTTTTTTTTGCCTCCAAAATTTCTAACACTTAAGTGAACAAACCGACATTCTAAAACCCTCTGCTGAAGCCAAAGCAGTGATAGAGAGCGAATAGAAAGAGTATGAGAGATTGCTCACAGGAGGTCAAAGAAATCTTGTCTGCCTACATAGATAGCTTCAGGACACAGTGAGAAGTATGTTATAGTTCATGAGACACAATGCCTGCTTCCTCAGTGAAAGAATGGTTGAACTACATGGCCAAAGTTTGAAGGTAAATACATTCTCCCACCTATCCTCTGCACAGGCAGAGACAAGCTCTTCTCATCAGCCAATTTCCTTCTTCTATCTAGAGTTTACCATGTAGATTCATCGTAAACTTTTGGTTTCTACTTATATTTGTGCAGGAAAAAAAAGACACTCCAGAAAATTTGGAAATCAGTTTATATCAAGATATTTATCCTGAGGGACTCAACTAAAAAGTTGCCCCATCCCCAAGGTAACTCAGCCCCCGGAACACTATCCACAGTTCGGCTGGTCTCACCCCCAAAATGTGCAGACTAATTATTGAAGCCGCATCTTCCTTGACTTAAGATCTTTTAATGGACAGCTAGGAGCCTGGCCATCACTTCTCACCTGCCATAGTGTCAGTCAATGGAAGGAAAAAACCATTTTTATGTCAATCAAGAAGTCGTTGGGGATGCTGTAACCTGTTATGATGCATTACCCTTTGACCACTGTGGCTTGAAGACTCCAGCATTAAAGAGCAGGTGCCAGAAATAATCAGAAGCTAGTCTTAATTGTATTCACATATAAATGAAACACTTAGTTCTGGAGTATTTATATTGTCTGGAAAAGATGGCCGGGGAGTCCATCTTCCCTGGTGCCACCATTAGCATCGTTATTAATCAAACGTAGGAGGTTGAGATTCAAAGCTATCACCCTAACACCACAAATATTTAACAGGATTGCTGTTATCCTGTATTAATGTCCTGTCGCCAGTGTTAACAAGACCAGTATAGCAAACTGACTAATTCTCAATGCACCTAGCACCCTGTGGTGAAGGAGATGGATTTCCCAGGAAACAGCCATTGTGGAAAACAGCAATATATAGGGCTGAGACTGGCCTTACACATTTTACTGTTTACAAAAATGTCTCCCCCCACCCCTGCTGACTTACGGCTCACTGAGGAATGCCACTGAATCACCTATCTCGCCCAGTAACTGCTCTGTTGTGCCTGGCCCCGGGGCATTCATCTGAATGACACCGACCTCAAAATCGGAATTTGGGCTCTAAATCTGGAGCATGTGATATTTTTCTTTATGGGCCAGATTTCAGAGAGACCCAAAGAAGAGAGAGAATCACCAACACACACCTGGCTCGCACTTATTCATGACTCAGCCGTCGCAACATCCTGTCCTTAGAATGACCTTACAGAAAAGGAGAGCTAAAGGGAATAGCTACAAAAATGAGAACAGCAGAGGAGTAAATAAAACAACGGGAAGGCAGGCAGGGGCTGCAGTGCCCAGACTGAACCAGAATAAAACAAATTCATTATACTGTAAATTGCTCACACTATATGGGAGTCTATTACAGCGAGTTCGTGAGAACTGGGAAAGGGGTGGTGGGTTCCTATTACTATCTAAGGCCAATTGATCACTTCAAAATCCCAGGGCCAGAGAAATCTCATGCATGATGGATTTCTCATGGTTGTAGAGGGTGAGCAGAGAGTAGGTAAATTATACTCCAGCGAGCCCTGTCCAGGGTGGGAAGTACATTACAGGTCTTTCTTCTGCAGTTGGGCTTTGAATGCTTGAGGATAATTCACGATTCTGAGGGCCCGATACAGGGCCAGCCAGAATGGTGCCCAGTCTATTTCTGTTGACTTCAAAAAGGTTGTCTTGAAGGGTTACAGCACTTAGCACATAGCCTAGTGCTAACTAAGCACTCAATAAATATCAGTAACTTAGGAGGGGCACCACCATCATTTAAGTTTCCCTCTCCACCATGGGTATATAATTTACATTATCGGATATCTCAGTTTTCCTATTCTCACCTCGCTGCTTCGTGCATTCATTCATTCATTCATTCATTCATTTAACAAATATTGGTTGGGCAGTTACTATGTGCTAGCTACTATCAATCAAATTCTGGCTTTGTGTTACTGGGGAAGTTCCTTAATGCCTCTATGCAAAATGAACATAATGATAATGCCTAGTGTGGGTTATCGTGAGGATTAAGAGGGTTTGTACAGTGAGATCTATAGCACAGAGCTTTGAAGTGGTAAGCTCCGTGAGTGTAGTGGCCTCAAGGTCCAAGTGTCACTGTGAGCCTTACCCTGGCTTACCCAGCCCTTGTGAATTTTGTCTTCACCTGAGATCAATTTCTGTTATATGTTCTTTATTTGTTATATGTTTTTAATTTGCTTGGTAGACTTTCTTCCTTTGCCTACTATTCCATGAATCCCTACCTTTGGGCGTTGCCCATGGAAAAACACAGTTGCAAAGAAGCACAGGTTAGTAACCAATTATGAGTTGGAGACTGAGTCCAGATGAGGATCAGTGTAGGAGAAAGTTCTTCTTCACGAAAACAGAGTGAGTCTTGAAGGAAGATGAAAGAATCCTTGTAGGGAAAACTAGGTTGGGGCTAAGGAAGGAGAGGAATGGATAAGTACCTGATGGCTACCCCAAGGAGAGTGCAGCATATTCTCTAGTGCAGGAGTCCCTGGGGCACAGGGATCTGGTGGGGGAAGTTGTGTTGAGGGTAGTGGTTCATAGCACCTGGACTTAGAAACACAGTGTTGCCTGTGTGCATTGCTAGGCATTCAACGTGAGTTGGGGACCACCAACCATTCTATATACCTCTATCTTCATCTTTAATTTTTAACTCTTGTTGGCCATAAGCAACATTGGTCCTTTAGAAAAGAATATCCAAAGTGACTTTACCTCCTCACTTCCTGAGCCCTGTGGATGTGGATGTGCAGTCACAGGCTGTGGTCCAAGACCATAATTTTAAAGAATGGACTGATAAGTAACAGAGAGTTGAAAAGTTGTAGCTCACTGAATCTCCTGCTCATCAACAATCTGAAATTGTGAGCAATTTTTTTTCTTTCTTTTTTTTCCTTTGTGTGTGTGGTACTAGGGGTTGAACTCAGGGGTGTTCTACCTCAGAGAATATATGAACAGGGCCTCAATCTCTCTTTGGTTAAGAGCAATGCTTTCTAAAAAATTTTAATTTAAAATAAGATTTTACTAAATAAAAGTTGGGAAAATAATCAGGAAAAAATAGAGTGGAATTATATAGCCAGTGTTGCTCCTTTAACTCTTGTATCCACCTCCACCATAGATCCAGGTATTTTATAACATGGTGCCCAGTGTCTCCTTGGTGTCCATGGCCTCGGTTCTGGACTGTAACCACATGACATGTTTCATATTTTCTTGTTTTCCCAATTGATGCTGCACTTTCCATTTTACTATTTCCATTATTGTTATGCTCATACTATTTTTTATTAATTTCTGGCACTATCTTTTCAATTTCTGGCATCACCCTTTTCAAGGATGAGTCTTTTGTTCACACTAGCGTGGGTGCCCCGGATCTCCTTATGTAACATTTTCCCAATTCAGTCAGCCCCAGAGCTCTCCAGATCTGGCTCCTATCATATAGGTGAAATATCCAGTGGGCTCACTTGGTCCCTTAGTCCTATAGACAAGACTTGGGTATCTACCATGCTTTAGAAAACATGACCACTGCATAGATATAAGTCTTTCAAAAATCCATACCCATTCATCCTGCCTTCTGAAACCCAGAAGACATTCAAATCAGTGTCTATCCAAACACCAACTCTAGCCCATCACAATGCATGACTATCTGTAACTCTCAATACCTTTAATTTGAATAATGGAGAAAACAAAGAAAGTATATATTCACAAAAATAGGAAATTGTTCAGATACACTGTGGTATATCCATTCAAGGTAATGGTACACAGATAATTTAAGGGTTACTTATGAATAATATTTAATGGTATAGGAAAATATGTATTAAATATAAATTAAATTAAATATTTATGATCATAAATAGTATTATTTATAATTTTGGATAAATCATAAATGAAAAGAAATAAAACTCAATTATATGATAGTTTCTTGAGATGTGGCAAATTAAGAGGCAAAATATTTCAGATGTTACAGATCTAATTGTCTTGCCTCTCTCTGATGGGCACAAGATGGCTGCTACAGTTCTAGCTATCAAATCTACATTCCAGCAGGAAGAGAGTGGGAAGAATAAGGAGGAAATAGTACTACTTAAGTGAGTAAAACAAAAACTTTCCTCAAATGCCACAGCACGATTTTGCTTATGTCCCATTGGCCAACACTATGACATGTGAACAGGCCTGGCTGGAAAGTGGAGAAGGAGGGGTTGGGAATGGAGATTGGGTCAGCCAATCAATAGTGAGCACACCAGGTGGTAACTGAAAAATCCTTTGACTTCTGAGTATGATCTAGTCTCCCATGGTAACCAATGGATTGAGTAAGGCCAGGTTATGAGTAGAAACAGCTTTCCTTTCTTCCTTCTTCCTTTTCCTCCCTTTCCCCCACTCTCATGTGTATTGTAAAACATAAAGATTTCAAGAGCTGCCTTGACATCTTTGATCCCCATGGGGCCTCAAAGCCCTAGCTGTGGGCTTCCCTATTCTTGCCAGATATGCTCCCCACCTGGTGGGAAAGTCTCCCCACCTGGCCACTTCCCCATCAGCTCAACCAGCTGAGCCCTATCTACTCCTCAACCTGAAAGCTTTCCCCACCCTGACAGATTCCAAATTAACCAAGGGAATTGTATCCTCCCAGGTGACTAAGATTCATCTGACTCTTGAGTCACTACAGAGCCTGCCTCCTGTAGCCCCGCTGACACTCTCCACTCCCAAGTGACCCTGTGTGATCTTGCATGGCCTGTGGTGTCCTTCTCCTCCAGACTGTGAGTATACATGAATAACAATCTGCCATCTAGCACATCTGTCTGATGTCAGGTTTTGCAATGAACCCTCTCATTCTGTTTAGGGATGAGGTTCTTTCCCACACCTTTGGGGTGAATAGGAGGGGATCAGAATATTCTCCCATCTTCCTTCCTTCTGCCCCATAGCCTAAGCCAGTTCCCTCTCTGGGCACTGTCATTACAATGATGAGCTAGACACATGTATGGCTTGCCCTCAGCTGGCTCACCATCTAGTCACAGGATATTTGCTTCATATGTGTGCTTGCTTCTTCAAGTACTAGGGTAGAGTGCTGTGGGGCACCGGCCGGAAGCAATAAACCTAGAGTGGTGTATGTGAGTGTGCTCCATACATCTGAGAAGTCTGAGGGAAGTGAGAGGGAAAGGGCCAGGGATTGGAAATGTGAGGCAAGGGATTCTAAAGTCCAATGTGGCTGATGCAGAGAGTTTGAGGAGCTTGATAGAGAAGAACTGGCTAGAGTGGAGGGAGGTAGAGGCCAAATCCTATAGAGTCTCCACAGCAGAGTGCAAAAAGTCAGACTTTCATGAATGAACCGTGGAGCAGTGCTCTCAGCAGAATACAGATGGATGCTGGGTTTTAGAAAAACCTCTATGGCAGCAGTGTGGAGGATAGGGAGGAGGGCACTGCAGTGGAGAAGATGATAACTGGGGAGGCTGTGGTAGTGGTCCAGGAGGAAGAGAATCATACCCTGAAACAGCAGAATGGCAACACCATGGGGTGAAGTGGAGGCAGTGTCTATGCAGTCACGGTTCAGTCACCTAGAGAGAGAGGTATGTGTGGGCTCTGAGTGATTTTACACTCAAGGATTTCTGTTTCCACCATCCTCATAAGGGTCAGGGAAGTAAAACTCACCTGCTCACTTCGAAGAAGGGTTCAACTGCTCATGGCATGCACCGTTTCCTGAAATGTGATATCAGTTAGGATTTTCAGCATCTGCAATAGAAAAGGCCACTGCAGCAGTGAACAACAACAGACCTCGACTTTCCCCACACAAAGCAAAAGGTGATTGTGCCAAAGATGTCAGAGCACACACCATGCCTGGAGCTTCCCTCAGTGTCGTAAGCTGGTTGCTACAGCCGCACCTAATAGGTTTTCAAGGCAGTAGAGTCAATGGGGAGGCTGTGCCAGCAGTGTGTCCTTCCACCAGGAAAGAGAAAGAGTTACAAAGGTCCCCTCCCAAAGACTTCTGCATCCCTAGCTGCATGGAAAAGTAGAATGATAAATAGTGGTTTTCTGGACTTTATAGAAGGGAGCAGAAAGGGAGAAGGGATTCGAATGACTGTTCAGCAGCCAATCAGCAGTGCTTGCCACAAGTGCCTTGCAAGTCCAGGTTAGATTTGAGGGGGGAGGAAGGAGCTGTTGAGGCAAGGATGTAGCAAAGGTCAGCCACAGTCATGAATTTTATGAAAGGATTGCTTGGGAAACTACATTTAAGAAAATATATATGGTGACTATGATTCCCTCGACAGCACGACCGAGTGATTTGCAATGTACTTGCTTTTCATGGCCCTCGTTCCAAGCACTGTCACTTGCTTTCATGTCAGACACTTGAGTTGTTTCAAAATCACCAGGCTTGCCCACTATTAAATTACATACACGTGCGCACACACACACACACACACACACACACACACACACACATCCCTTAGAATCCCCCAGTGTACGGTGAGGTGTGTGCTTGCTCTTCTGATGGCTGCAGCGTCAACCTATTGATTTGTTTGGGCAAATGTGTTTCTTTGCAAGACAGGAGCTCAAGGGAGATTAAAACTGCTCTCTGCCCCAAATCTCTTGCTAAAGGTCTGGAGTCCAAATTTCTCTAAAGTAGTTTTATACTCATCCTATCATATAATTCTCATGGCAGTCCTGCAGAGCAAACTTTGCCCACCAGCTTGGAAGAGGAAACTGACCCAAAGAAATGAAATTATTTGCTTAAGATCACCTAGTAGAGAGTGGGGGTCAATAGCACTTCCTGGGTTTGAATGACAGCTCCTTCTAATGCTAGATGACTCAAAAGACTGGGGCAACAAAGCAAAGCCACTGAGAAGTGAAGGAAGCCCAGCATTGATAAACTTAACCATAATTGTAGCTTAGGAAGATCTGGAAATAAGCCATTCCATTTATCTATGCTAGCATGTCATCCAAAAACTCGGTTGTATAAAACACCAATGATTTTCTTATGCTCCTGGGTTCTGTGGTTCAGGAACTCAGATCAGTGGAGGTGATGGTTTGCTCCTTGGTTTCTGGGCCTCTCCTGGGAAGAGTTTAATGGCTGTGAGTTAGTCCATGGTTGGGGCTGGTATATTTTGAAGGCTATCACTCATATGTCTGGCTCCTGGGCTAGGAAGACTCCAAAGCTGGGCTTGAATAGAACCACTGACTTAAACACCCATGCCTGGCCTCTCCGTGTGGCTTGGGCTTCCTCACAACATGGCAACCTCTGGGTGATTGGACTTTCTATATGACAGCACAGAGATCGAAGAGAATGTATTCTAGGAAACAAAACAAAAACTGAGTGACCTTTTTATGTTCTAACCTTAGACGTCACATAGCGTTGCTTTCACCATGCTCTATTGGTTGAAGCAGTTTCAAATACACCTATGTTCAAGAGGAAGGAATTTCTCCTGAGAAGAAGAATGTCAAAGAATTTTAAGTTGTGTTTTTAAACCAGTACAGGGACTAATCTATGTTGGTTACCTTTATTTTGTATGGATAATGGATAGGAGAAATGCATTACACTTTCTTTTAGAATTAAAAAAAATCTCTAAATGTATTTTTCTGGACCTAATACTATCATTTACCAGCTGGGTGAACATAGAAAATCATATGTAATTTTTTTTAAATCTCAGTTTTCGTGTCTTTACATGGAGATTTTACTAATATTCCACTTCTGCATTAGGTTCTGTGAGAAGGAAATGAGGTTGTAGATACAAAATGCTTAGCACGGACCTATTGGGTATTTATTCAGCACACATATCTAGTACTGGCTATGTGCCAAGCTCTTCCCTAAGCATTTCACAAAGATTATTTCACTTGGTACTCATTCACCCCATGACAGATATACTGCTATTATCCCTATTTAGGTGACAAAGAAACCAAAATCAGAAAGGGTGGTGACTTGTTCATGGTCATAAAGCCCAAAAGTGGCAAACCAGGACTTGAACTGAGCGATATGGCTCTAGAGTTCATATACCCAACCACTCTGATGTGATGCCCTTCAGTAGACAGCACAGATGCTAATGTATACACGCACACACAGCTTCTTGAGAATTTGCAAATGGCAGCATGGGCCCAGGAGTAGGGGGTCTGCAAAGACTCTGTTCATCTAGACCATAGGTCCACAAACAATGACGGTGGTCCTAATATGGCCACTCCCATTCATGGTGTATTATCCATGGCTGCTTTCATGCTACAGTAGCAGGCTCGAGTAGTTATGAGAGAGGACACATCGTCTGCAAAGATAAAAGTATTTATTAGCTGGTCCTTTACTGAAAAAATATGCCAATCCCTGTTTGAGACTATACCTGCAATAACCCTTTATCCTGGAATTCTTGGAATTTCAAACATGTTGTATCTTAGTCCTGATGAATGCCTTCATTGAAGAAGTGCTTGTTGTATTCCTACTATATGGCGGTCATAATCCCAAGAGGAAGAGACACATGGTCTTTGTTCTAATAGAGCTTATGTTCTTGTTGAAGGAAATAATAATAATACTAATAAAAAACCAGTAAGCCAAACCAAGAATGATTGTAGATTGTAATGATGGCTTTGAAAGAAATAAACAGAATAACAAGTAACTGAGGTTAGAGAGTGGATTTCCTATGAATGAGTGTTTTAGGTGGGAATCCTATTATTGTAGCTAAAAGCATTCTGATAAGAAGGTATACAAAGAGGAGAAAGTATGAAATTGTCATCATTGATGAAGGAATAGAAAACTTTCTAGGACATGTGGAAATATGGCTGGTCGGTGCGAATGTCCACCTGGTGTGTAGTAGTGCATGAAAATGAAGCTGGGCAGCCCGATTGCATAATTTTTTCTCTTCTGCAATGTGATACAACTTGGATGCAGACAGAGGGAAAATACACAGTGAGTTCAACAAAAGTTGACGTTTTAGAGAATAACAATAAGTGGAAATAGATGAGAGGTAAAAGGATACATTTAGCTTGGAATCAAATTTTGTCTGGCTCTATCATTGTATTAAAATTATATATTTGAATGCTTTTATATGGTGCACAATCTATTTGGTTCATCTCATCTGTACAAGTTCTTACTGTGCTCTATCTTGCCTGCTTTACTCATTCATGTTTCCTGCCTGACCTTGTGAGCCTTTGAGATCCCAAGCCTTGCTTTGTAGTAACATAGGATGGACTCTTACTTGCCTGCATAAGATCAGAATGGGGAGACAGAGAGCCGGGCGTGGTGGTGCACGCTTGTAATCCCAGTACTTGGGAGGCTGGGACCTGAGGATATGGGTTCGTGGCAAGCCTTAGCTACTTAGTGAGGACCTCTGCAACTTAGTGAGACCCTGTTTCAAAAATAAAGAATAAAAAATAGGGCTGGGGGTGTAGCTTGGAGGTAGAATACCCCTGGGTTCCATCCCCAGTACCTCAAAAAAAAAAAAAAAAAGAATGGGAAGACAGAGAAATCAAGGATTATGAGTGAATGGTAAGATTAATTGAGCTAAAGTTTTGATGTGGTAATAGAACCAAGGAAGTGTTAAATTAGAATCTGGAAATTATAGCAAGGTCTCTTAACAACAGAATTATTTGTTTGTTTGTTTCTTTATTTATTTATTTTGAAGGGGAAAGGGAGATAGGAAGCCAGAGAGGAATACAGAAAGTCAAGAAGGAGACAGGAAGCCAGAGAGGGAGACAGGAATCAGGAGAGCAAGAGCAAGCTGGAGAGAGCGAACTGGAGAGGAAGACGGGAATCCAGAGAGCGAGATGGAAAGGCAGAGAAGGAGACAAAATACCAGAGAGCAAGACAGAAGTCAGAGAAGAAAACCGGAAGCCAGAGAGTGAAAGTGAGAGAGGAAAGCGGAGAAGGAGATAGTAAGCTGGAGAAAGAGACATGAAAGCAGAGAGTGAGTAATATGGGAAGCCAAAGAAGGAGACAGGAAGCGGGAGAGGGAGACAGGAAGCCGGAGAGGAGACAGGAAGCGGGAGAGGGAGACAGGAAGCCGGAGAGGAGACAGGAAGCGGGAGAGGGAGACAGGAAGCCGGAGGGGGAGACAGGAAGCCGGAGGGGGAGACAGGAAGCCAGAGAGGGAGACAGGAAGCCAGATAGTGAAAGGAAGAGGGAAAGCCAGAGAAGGAGACACAAAACTGGAGAGGGAGACAGGAAGTAAAGAGGGAGACAGGAAGTAAAGAGGGAGACAGGAAGCCAGAGAGTTGATAATATAATATTAGAAATTGAAATTCTGCAGGAATAGACTGTTGTTTATACATAAAAGAGTATGACCTTGGGAATGAGTGGCTGAGGTGGGGAGAAGCTAAGTGTTTTATACAGTATATCTATGTCTGAAATGATGCATGTGGCATGTATAAGCAGACATACAAAAATTTATAGACACCTATAAGCTTTGAAGAGACTTGAAGACACTATCTGGCATTCAAACTTTAGAAAATATTCCCCCATAATGAAGATATATTTTTAAAAGATTTTCTAGATAGATAATGCAAACACTCATTAGGAAAGAGTCCAAAAGTAATCAGTCAAGGGCATGCCTGGGCTAGTAATAGGGAATCCTTTCTCTGACAAAACAACTTCTCTTTTTTCTCTATATATGCCTATATTTAGATATATTCAAACCCCTCATCCTCAGCATAAATAGAACAAAGAAAACGCTCAAATTTCAAAGTAAATACAATTTTAAAAAGAGAAAACATAGAATTCCAGTGAGCAATCTTTCACACTCTCACCACAAACTTTTGAGGTCAGTTGGGGCAGTCCAAAAAACTGAAAGGAATCTAGAAACATAGGCTGAGGATGTGGTTCAGTGGTAAGGCACTTGCCTCTCATGCTTGAGGCCCTGGGTTGACCTCCAGCTCGCTTGCACTCTTTCTCTAGAGAGATGCTCATCGTATAGGCATTTGTTAGAAGTTAGAATACTACAACAAACTGACAAGTTGATGGTAAAAGGTTAAATAAGAAAACATGAGATGAAGTACATTTTAAAAAGTATAAGTATAAAGGTAATCATAAGAACAATAATATAAGCCTTCCTTAATATCAGGAGGAAAAGCACTAAAGAAAAACAATATAAAATTTCAAAAATATGCATCAAATAAAGAAATATAGCAAACAAAATATAAACAATTATAAAATATTTTGATAGGGCTGGGACTAGACATGTAGTAACATTGATAAAATTAGAATGGGGCTTATTTAATAAAATAAAAATATTATAAATTTACACAAAATGAGACTCAAGTATATGTTGTACATAGAGACATACTTATATTAAGATGATTTGAATTTTTTTAAAGGCATGTGTGGCCAAAGGTACACAGGCATTTTAGGTAACTGAAATCAAAAAGTAAGTAAAAGGTAAGCATTCTTATAGCAGACAAAGTAGAATTCAGACCAATATATTTATATATTGGTCTGAATATCTATATATATATGAAAATTTTAAAGGCTAAATGCCACAATTCACAATAAAGCTATGCTATAGATATGAATGCTATGAACCATAAATAGAAATAATCTTTAAGTAAGCAAAATCCATGGGAGATGCAAGGATACACTGTAATAATAGTATACTTTAACATACCAGTCTCAGTACAAGAACTATCAAGTGGACCAAAAATGTTTAAAAAAAGGATGAAAAATGCACAAATAAATGCATAAGAATATGGAAGACCTAAAGACATGTAATAAATAAGGTAGAATATATATATATAATAAAATATATAGACGGTATAAGGTAGAATATATATAAAATATATAGAATATATAAGTTATATGCATATAATTTTACACCCTGTTATGGGTTGAATTGTGTCTCTGAAAAAGATATGCTAAAGTCTTAACCCCCCACCTCAGAATGTGATCTTATTTGTAAATAGGATTGTTGAGTATGTAATTAAGTTGGATAAGGTTACAGTGGAGTAGGGTGGGTCATTAATCCATTGTGATTAATCCACTATGATCAATATCCTTATAAGGAGAAAAGACACAGAGACATGCAGGGGGAGATGGGCATTCATGATAGAGGCAGAGATTGGAGTGACACATCTATCAGCCCAGGAATACCAAAGATTGCTAGCAAACACTGGAAGTTAGAAGAGACAAGGAAGGATTCTCCCCTATAGGTTTCAGAGAGAGCATGGCCTTGCCAACACCTTGAGCTCTAACTTCTAGCCTCTGGAACACTGAGATGATAAATTTCTGTTGTTTTAAGCCACCCAGTTTATGGTATTTTCTTACATTGGTTCTAGGAAATTAATACACATCCTGCAATAGAGATTACACTTTTTCAAGGGCTCATGAAACATGCACTCACTCACACACACACACACACATACACACACCACAAAGAAAACACCAGTAAGTTCCATAAATTAGTAGTATTTTAGATAACAATATCTAATCTAAATATATTTAAATGAGAAAGTGTTGATAAAGTAGAAAAGAAATAAAAACATCTTAATAAAACACCAACAAAAAGAAAAGAATCCAATGTTAATAAAGTACCTGGAAGATTAAAAACAAAAACAAACTCAATTACAAAATTATGGGAAATACATACAATGGAATTCTACTCAGCAATAAAGAAGAACAAAATAACAGCATTTGCAAGAAAATGGAAAGATCTGGAGAACATTATGTTAAGTGAGATTAGCCAATCACAAAAAATGAAGGGTCATATGTTTTCATTAATATGCACAACTTAGGGAGTAGTGAGGACACATAAGGGACTCC
>PVJS01037664.1:0-19790 GCA_004027185.1 Glis glis
GCGAACCCGGATCCTCCGGTCTCCGCCTCCCAAAGTACTGGGATTACCAGCGTGCGCCACCACGCCCGGCTGATACCCACATTCTTAAAATCATCAATCTGTATTCTAAAAACTGTCAGTTTACAAGTCTATTTTTCCCCACCGGTGGCTGCCTGAATAAACAAACACATTTATTTATCTACCCAGTCCCTGATCCTAGCATAGGAACAGGCATACCACTGTAAAATAAACGCTTGCAGAAGAGAGGGAATGCTGGAGGAAGGGAGAGTGTGTACGCTCCTTCCCAGATCACGGACTCTGTGATCCCAATCTTTCCCCACATTCTTCCACTCCCCTTATAAGTCCTCTTAAGCCAAAAAGTTCAGCTGGCAGCCTCAAGCACATATACTACACTACAAGAAATCTGGGGGTATGATTAAACGTCATATATAGATACACATACACAAAGTATAACTCACAGGGAGCTCAGTTCCTCCTGTCACTCATTCTTGCATTACTAAGGTATTTATAATTCTTTCAAACTTCTTTTCCTAATTTGTGTTTGATCTTAATTAACCTCCAGTCCAACTTGTCTCATTTGATTCCTGAGAAAACCAAGTGCTACTTGTATCAATTTATATCTTGCCCTGTATTTTAATCTCAAAATTTCTCTGAACTAGGATCTCTATTCACTAGGATCCTAGCAAACTTTCTCACTGAGCCTAGTCCAAAACAAAACAAAACTTTGTTTTCTTTTCTTTTCTTTTTTTTTTTTTGGTGGTACTGGGAATTGAACCATTCTACCTCTGAGCTACACACCAACCCTATTTTATTTTTTGTTTTGAAACAGGGTCTAAGTTACCCAGCACTAGCTTCAAACCAGCAATACTCCTGTTTCAGCCTCCCAAGTACTGGGATTACAGGCATGTGCCATCGCACCTGGTTAAATTCTTTCTTTTCAGAACCTCAAACATAGGTAATTGAACATTGCTACTCTGCTCCTTCCTGACATCATCATTTATCCCAACCCATATGGGAGATACTGCACTTCAATATTTTTAAGGTCTCTATTTCCAATTAGAGCTATATAAATACTTTTCCCTACTTGTGTAATTCAATTACATATGGTTTATTCAAATTCCAGGCATATATAGTCGGGGAGGACATTTCAGCCCCTCAGAGTCAAGTGGAGGAATTTCGAGGTTCCCAAGAAAGAAAGGAATGCAGGAAAATGAACTTAAAGAAAGTGGGAGGAAAGGCTAGAGAAAATGAGAGATATGTTGGTTTCTTTAACAGTTATGGTATTTGCTAAAAACCAACTTACTACTAAACCCAGCATTTTCCATTCTCAGCATAAATACTGATGAGATAAACTAAAAGAAGACTGTAATTAGACCACAAAACAGATGGAGAAAGCAATAGAGCTTTCAGATAATAGGCTAACGCCTTCCCTTCCCTCCTCCAATGCACAACAACTGCAAGTCCAGTGCCATATTGCGGCAGAGTTGTCACTAAGCTGTCGCAGGTCAAAACGTTTTTTTCAAGTACAAATATGGAGACAATGGAGTTGGTGGACTAGGGCTTTCCTGGCTGATAGCTGGAGGATCTTCAAACTCTAATATGCTATAAATCTAAGGAAGCTGTTCTCTCGACTTGAACTTAGTTTATGCATCTTAATTCAACTTAAAAACTGTCACAAATGACGGCATTATTAAGCTGCTTTAACTTATTCAGAGAATGCATACATCAGAGCTGCTAGGGGAGTTTATGAGGTAACACTGCCATTGGAATATTTCGTGATCTTCTAATAAAGCAAAATCCTTTCAAAGAGTACTGCCTCCTTGCTAGTGTTGTCCATGGAATTGGAATTACAGGAATATCAAATAAACGTCTCCATAACTGCCTCGTTCCCTGCCTCCTAGAAAATCCACTTAATAGCAAAACTTCTTGTGGTGTATTTAGAAGAGCAAAATGAACTTTTAGACAAGAAGCATTTATTGTGACTGTGCAATAAGAAATATTTCTTAACTTGTGTATTTAAAGAAACAGCATGAGCCGGGCACTGGAATCCCAGTACTTGGAAGGCTGAGACCCAAGGACTACGCCCCAGACCAGGATGTGTAACTCAGCAAAACTCTGTTTCCAAATTAAAAATAAAATAGGGTTGGGGTGAATCTCAGAGGAAGAACATCTCTGGATTCAAACCCTAATACCAGATAGAGACAGAGACAGAGAGAGAGAGAGAGAGAGAGAGAGAGAGAGAGAGAAAGAAAAGGGGGGGCTGTAGGAAAATCATTACATTAGGAGGAAAACAGACCTAAGATTGAATTTCGACTTATTTACTTACAAGCTGTGTGATGCTGGAGTACTTAGCTCCTTGTAAAGCAGATAATATCTGCCATAATAATCTGCTATTAAGATTAAATGATTGATGTATATAAAAATCCTAATTCAGTAACTTGTTAGAGTAAGAATTTAAAGTGCAAGTTTCTTTTCCTTTAGTATGCTTTACTTACTAAGTTCCTATGATGTACTAAGAAACAACACTGAAATTGCTTTCCTAACAACTTTAATACTTTTTCCCTCATGTTTCAGAAGAAAAATTATTACCTCACCTTTTTGGAAACAAGAATATTGTTAAAATTATTATAAGCTTCTTCAAATTCCTATATACAAAGCTTTCCTGTATAATACTAAAATGATTTCAACTGTAAACATATGCAATAGAAATTACATACAAACAAAAAACATCACAGCAAAGCTTCACTAAAGGAACAATTCACTTCTATTGTCTTGGAGACAATTCTTTGACACTATAGTAAAGATGCTTCTCATTAGAAAATAAAATCTACACAAACATAAAATCTTTGAAAACTGGAAAAGTTATTCTATATTTTAATTATTCTATATTATTCTATATTCTACATCTCTTTGACATGTAAATTCTACTTTGAAAGAGGCAATTAACTAGTTTATCTTTCAAATATACAAATATTCTTTTTAGTTTGAAGAATAATTTGGTAACCAAAAATATTCTCAAAATAACAAAAACATTTGGGACCAATAAGTTATTCATTATTTCAAAGCCTTGTCTATATAACATAATTCCACTAAAACAAAAGGATCTGGAAAGTCCCTCACAGTCACTGTAATAGGATGAATTATACAGGAAAAAAGTACCATCAACTTCAGCCAAAAGAGCCCAGTAAAGGTACTCGATTGCAAGAGAAGTATTCTAATTCAAGATTATCAACTATGGGTTTTTATAATAACGTAGAAATGGACCCTTACTGCACTGACCAAGAAATTAAAACACACACGAACACACACATGCGAATGAAAGATGAATGAGAAACTTTTTCATATGCATTTCAATTTCAGAGACTCTTAACAGGGATCATGACAGGAAAAACGAAATTATTAGGAAAGACTAGTAACATTTAGAAGCCTATTTATAGGTTGATTTTTGGTGAAAAGGGAGGCTTTAAAATACATTAAACAAAAAGTCTGGCAGTATAAATAGCCTGCCACAAATGCGTTTTACCCAGCCAATCACTCCCATTTACTTTTCAACCCATATAAAAGCCTCAACTATTTCAGTCTTTGAGACAATAATAGCAACAGCAGCCACTGGAAAACAGTTGTGGATAACTTGAATTTCAATCCTTTCAAAGCTCTTTAAGTCATGGACAAGAATGTTTGAAACTCTAAGGAGACTGCTGTCATTAAATACAGAAGAACAGCCAATTTGTCATTCTTTACCTCACTAGTATCTTCTCATGAGTTATTTCTAAACTTATCAGGCAAAAGTAGCAAGAATCACTATATTTTACAAAGCATCATTCTTTGCAACTTAAAGCAATGAAAATTTACTGGAAAGTCCCTCACATACATATGTGATATGTATGTAATATATACATATGTAATAAACATACATAGTTTCTGCTCTTGAAGAGTTGGGTGTGAACACTACACCTAATTTAGATCTATTTAGATACACCCTTTTTATTCAAGGAAATACTGTTTACTTTTCATTAGTCTCGGCAACTTAGCAAGGCTCTCAGCAACCTAGTGAGACTGTTTCCAAATAAATAAAATCAGCCTGCGGTGTAGCTTGGAGATAGAATGCCTCTGGGTTCGATCCCCAGTAATCATATATGTATTTGTGGATTCCTGTATATAAATGTAGAAAATCTACATCTTCATTTAAGACTGTAATACAGTATTTATAAAACCTGCAGTTACTAAAATGCAGTTATCTTCTTAATATGCCAGGTAAAGGACTGCCCGTGAAGTGTTTTACACAAAAAAAGAAGGTCCTTAAATTCACCGACTGAGGAGTGCATGTATGAATGTTTTGCTTTGACTCTCACTATGGATGTATTATTATAATGCACCAATAAAGGTATTAAAGAAAAAAAAAGGAAAGTCCTTACATAAGGTTAGAAACCAGTGCCACCTCCTATGGGCTCCTTGAGGCAGGTATGAGGACGTCCTTTCTGTGCTCAGTGATCAGCAGAGCAAGCATTTATTTGTATATGTTGAACACATGAATCTTTTTTGTGTGTGTGTGGTACCGGGGATTGAACCCAGGGGCATTCTACCTCCAACCTACACCCCCAGCCCTATTTTTTATCATTTATTTTGAAACTGGGTCTCACGAAGTTGCAGAGGGCCTCACTAAGTAGCTGAGGCTGGCTGCGAACCTGGATCCTCCTGTCTCAGCCTCCCAAGTACTGGGATTACAAGCGTGTGCCACCACGCCCGGCTGAATACATGAATCTTAAACATTTCTGTTTAAGAGGTGAGCATTATGACTAGGAGCTGAGCTTCTCCCCACCCCACACTATGGTGCCAAGCTAATTTATTCTACTCTCCCTGGGGACAATCTGTTTTGAGACATATAGGCTAATAATGATCAAGTGATTACAGATGAATGTAGGCGGTTCAGGCAAAGAATGAATCTTTGATCTGAATGTTGGGGTGGCTGGTGGGGCCATTTGCCAAAAGAAGTACAGGAGCTGGAGATGCAAATTTGTGAGACAAGGTTTAAGAGTTCAGTGTTGACCATATTGCGCTGGAGGAATCTGTGAGACATCCAAGTAAAAAGCAGCTTCAGTAACATGAAGCAGAAACCAGACCACAGTGAGCAGAAGAGCAAGGGGAAGCCGAGAGAGAGGAGCACAACCCGCCTGGACCAGGCAGGTGGAAAACCTCAGAGAGCACCCTGTCCCAATTCCTCCCTGCCACACCATGACCACAGCTTTTAGAATTACTGTTCACAAGTGCTGATTTCTCTCCTTTCTCCAGTCTTCTATTTTAAGGATTCAGCCAAGTTGCTACAATCCTTGTCTGACTCATTTCCTGGCCTCTGGTCTCTCTTTGCCTTCTTCCATGTTTCCTCACTTAATATTGTCTATTCCATGTCATTTTCTGATTAAAACTTGTAGTACTTCAGGGTCTAAGACCCCACAAAGCAGTATTCTAATCTCCCTTTCCTTTCATTCTTACCTATTAGTTGTTATTACTGTTGTATTAACATGCTCATTGGATGTGTCTGGGGATTTGTCATCTCCACACTACCTCAGGGTACTTACTGTCTTCCATCTGAGATAACCTCCTCGACCTGCAGAGCCCAGCCCAGGTTTCAGCACCTCCAAGAAGTCTTCCCATTTCAATGGGATCACTTGAGACCCTGTGGCACATTCTGTCTCCTATCCCAATGAAGAGATTATAAATTCCTTAAAGGCAAAGATTATAAATCACTCTTTATATCTACCCCTTAAACTACCAGTCATAAGGTAAATCTATAGGAAAAATCCAATTTTTAAAAATGTGATGAATGTTATAAAATTTTTCAACTAAACTTCAGTAATTAATGAAAGTATTAGTGAGAGAAAGGTATTCTAAAAATATCATAAAAACACAGACAACAGTTGGAAATTTTACTTGATTTTAATGTTACTCAGAAAATTATTTCAAAGGTAACTTACAAGAATTTGAATGGGAGAGTGAGAAAAAAAACTTACCCTAGCCGGGCGTGGTGGTGCACGCTTGTAATCCCAGTACTTTGGGAGGCAGAGACTGGAGGATCCGGGTTCACGGCCAGCCTCAGCTCTCTCTCTCTTTCTCCCTCTCTCTCCCTCTCTCTCTCTCTCTCTCTTTCTCTCTCTCTCTCTCTCTCTCTCTCTCTCTCTCTCTCTCCTCAGTGAGGCCCTCTGCAACTTCGTGAGACCCGGTTTCAAAATAAAGTATAAAAAATAGGGCCGGGGGTGTAGCGCGGAGGTAGAACGCCCCTGCGTTCAATCCCAGGTACCGCCAAAAAAAAAAAACCTCACCCTTTTAGTTTGTTTGTCTTTCTGACTTAACCAAAAGGAAAAGAGAATTATATCTGTATTGTTCCTCTAATGAGAACAAGAGGAGTTAGCAGAATAAACAAGACTAGGTGTGTACTGGTTTCTCTTTGCGACACTATTTTCCCTGCCAGATGGGTCATAAATTATTGGTTAAGACAATAATTTCGAACCAAAGCAGTAGTTAGCAGTAAGCATACCATTTGTATCCACTACACTGTTTGAAAGAGCTTTAATTATAATTGTATGACCAAAAAATACTCATTTGAGTAAAGAATCCTTTCTTATAAACACATCTTTCTGACTTTTTCAGATAATGACCCACTTGACTTCCCTCTCTTTTTCGCCCTGTTTCCCTCCAGTCACACCCATACTTGTTGCTAGGAAACAAAACAAATATGATCTCCTAGAAGTAACTTTACAATAGATGCCATATTCACACTCACCTATCAATTGAGGAAGAGAAGAAAGTACAGAAAACTTATCTGTATCATGCCTTAGGTTATTTAGTATGCTGTTTCACTTAACTGTTTCAATAGCCCTGCAAGGCAGGTATTACTATGCCCATTTACAAATGAAAAACAGAAACCCAATCACACAACTTGCCAAAGGGCGCAGAACTAAGAGATGGAACCAGGATGGGTACTACATTTGCCTAATTTCAAAGGGAATGTTCTTGACATTTACCTTCTTTTAAAGTTCTAGGGGGAGGGAATAGGGTGGGATTGGAGGGAGGGCTAAATGTGCAATGTGTGCATGTATGATGTTCATACCCTGACATATATCAAAATGTATAATTACAATGCACCAATAAATGAACATAAAAAAATTAAAAAAAATAAATAAAGTTCTATTTCATGACCTTCTTTTTAAAATCTACATATAGGAAAGGATATCAGAATATTATAACACTTGCATATCCATGTTCATAGCAGCACAATTTACAATGGCCAAATTATGGAACCAGCGTAGGTATCCATTAACAGATGAATGAATCACGAAACTTTGGCATATACACACAATGGAATTTTACTCAGCCATAAAGAACAAAATCTTGCCTTTTGCAGGAAAATGGAGAGAACTTGAGAATATCATACTAAGCAAGTATAGTCAGTCTCAAAAATGAGATGTATGTTTTCTCTTATATGTGGAAGCTAGAGAGATATTCAGAAATAAGGGCAACATCAGATAGAAGAGCAGAGACTCCAAGGGAGTAACTGAGGGATATCAGGGACAGGAGATGAAGTTACAAAGAGTATAATAATAGAAATAATGCTATGAATGTATGCAAAACTACCAATATCAAAGACATGCCTGGGGAGGGAGAAGGAGGGGGGAGGGACCCAGTAGGGAGGGCACCAAGAACTATGCACATAATAGTTGTCTGACATGCAATACCCCAATATGATGTAAAATTTACAATGTATAAAATAAATAAAAATTATTTCATCTTGCCAAAAAATCTACATACAAAAAAATTCTACATAAAAATTTTCTTTCACAAGGATTATTTTAGGTATGATCCAAAAAAATTTATAATAGATATTTAAAATTAAACGGGTCTTTAAATGTATTATTTCCTAGAATTTTTCCAAATACTTATAGATTGAAATAATTTTTCCTTCAGAAACATGCATAAAACTTTTACATATTAAAAAATAACTGCATACTTTCGAGATATAAAATTCAAAGTACAGAGTTTCAAAATTCAAAATATTGCTTGACTCACCCATATTTATATCAAATCTGTTTATGGTAAAATTGCTAGAGGCTTTTTTTAAAAAGTGAACTACACTGAATCTTGAAGTCTATTTCCAATGATCTTAATCCCTATTGAACTGAAGAAAAAGAGACATAAGATAAATATCTTTTTGTCTATGTCTGACTGAATTGTTGACAATTATGATCTCTTTTCAACTGTCATGTTGAACAAATAGTCCTTAAAAACATATTTTAAAAAATTCTTGAACCCTTTAGTACTCATAGAACATATATAAAAAAGTCTACTGAAGAACTAAGTGTTCCTACTTTAATCCAGAAATAAATTATCAAATATACTCAACAGGCTTAAAAACTGGGGAGAGAAAAATAATTAACATTCTGATTTAGAAGGGGCAACTGTATACACAAATCAATAACCAAATGGTCATACCTATCTAATGGTACACTAACCTATTTAAGCCTTTTTCCCTTTTCCTTTCATTCTAACATGGAGAGTCTTTTTAAAAACATAAAAAATAATTTATTATAATTTTTATTATAGAACACTGACAAGTAAAAGTAAAACTAAAAAGTACTCTTTTAACAGAGATACTAGTGCTTACAAGTAGAGGAGTCAGAGTTATCCCTATTGTGCTATTCCCCCATCTTATATATACTAATAAGGCCTTCACTAAGTCACTAAGGCCTTCACTACAGCAAAGTAGAGAAGACAGACTTTGAATCGACCTCACTTTGTTAGACAAATCACATAAACTCTCTAAACTATTGTGTACTCATCTGAAAAATGGGCATGCTAACTCCTTCCTCAATGTATTGATGGAAGGATTAAATAATGAATATGGAAAAGCTTGCACAAAACAGATGTCAACACATGCTTGTCCTCTTCTCCTCTCCTAAGCAGCAATTTTAGTTTTTAATGATTTGGGTGGGACAGGGACATAAGCAGACTCAGTCCTTCTAAAAGATAGTCATCCTCCAATCTAAGGATCAAAAAACAAAACCAGCAAACAAGCAAAACAAAGTGAAATCCAAACTGCAGAACAGATACTGGAAAAAGCATGTAAAATACCAAACAGAAAAAAGTAACTTCAGTGGGATAATGTACAGCTCCAGTTTTTAAAAGAAAATCTAACTAAATGTCTTTTAATTCACATGAATTGAAATATCCCATATAGAGAACTGAAAACTTTGGAAACTTTCTAAAATCCTGCCTCTGTGCTATTAGTGAAAGTAAAACAGAATTGAACCCATAAAGCTAACAGTAATAGGATATTAAGCAATCTGTTAAAATGAAACAAAAGATAGCTAATAGCTTCAGTCTGATACAATGGCTACTTTTTCTTTTTTCTTGTACCTCAATGTGCCTATTATATTATTCCAATCTGTCATTCATTAGCAGTAGTTACTGGACCGCTGACAATTTTTTTGTTGTTTGAAGGATGAAGAAGGGGGAGGCAGAAAGTGAGTACATCAATATTTTTCAAAACTCAATCCTTCTGGATCTTTTATTTCTAATCATAATAAGTTACACACTAAATGAAGTTTGAAGAACAAAAATAAAAACAAAAAGAGAACCCACAGACATGCCATTACTAATAATGTAAAAACCAAGGAAGATTGGAAAAGCTATGCATTTTCTCTTTTATTCTAACAGGATATAAAGTAAGGGTAAGAATATGTAGTATTTTCTGATGATTAAATGCTATTTGAATATCTATCTGACCTACTGTTCACCTTAAGGTCTGCAGAATAGTACAAGTCAATTTGCTAAGCTGGCACAGTATAAGATAATTCCAATGAAGAAAGTCCAATTTCCTGATTTTCTCAGCCAAAATAAGCAAACTAAACTGGTTTGATCTAATAGCAAGTTCTGGGGAACTTACTCATTTACAGTTGAAAAACCAGAACAGGGACCAGAATTTTTATTGCAAAAAGGGAATTTAGAAATCATCCATGATTCATTTTATAGACAAGAAAATTAAGGCCCAGAAGTTTAGTGGCTTTCCTCAAATTATACAAAGTTAGTTGCAAATCTATCTGTGCCCTATGCAGAGAATTAATGAAATAAACAAAGTAGTTAAAAATCTTCTTCATGCAATCCAAATCTAATATAGTTAATAGTTATTAGACATCAAAGCTTTTGAATGTAATTTTCTTCTTTTATTAGCTCAAACAGTATGATTTTAAAAATGATCCATCTTGACTTAGATCAAAAGCATAGACAAAATAGATTTGGTATTTAAAAATAAGCATGCTGCTATTTTCCTGATTTCCCCTAGAGGAAAAATAGTTTTAATAGAATTTTTCATAATGCAGTTACAGTACTCCTAGAATTAGTTCCAGCTGCAAGGGTAAAAAATTTCAATCCTTTTCAAAGATAAAATTCAAATTAAAATAAAGTCTCCCACAGGTCTATCTTCAGTAGGCATCCGGAATATAGTGAACAGGTGTTATTTTTTAGGATACCACAGAAAAACAGTATTCTTCTATGTTTTATTACATGCCCACAAACTGGACTAGATATAAATAATAGAATAATAGTTACAAAACAACCTTAATCAATAAAATATTTTAATATTACTTTTTCTTATCTAAATCCTACTTTAGGATATTGAGTTTGAACCTGAAGATGAAATAAATTTTTGAAAATACAGACACATAGTTTTTAAAAATTAATGGATATCTAACAATAATATTTAATAAAAATTCACAAAACAAAATTGCTAGTAATTTTCATTTCAAAAACAAAACTAGGCTTTCTCTCCCCTGGCCTTCCCCAGGATTCCCAGGAGAGGTGAGCAGAATTTGGCAGTAAGGATAATTATTAGGTGTTTCTATAGTGCCAAATGGAAAAGGCAGTGCCCCCCAGTAAGACTGGGAAGGGGCTCGGTCTGTTCCTTCTTGTGGGCTCCTTTTCTAATAATGAAATAATTTCCTTCCCAAACCCTGCTCTAGATCTAGTCAAGCATCTATAACTTTCCAAATCTTTCTCACAACTTTATTCATAAGCCCTGGAAAACTTAAATTATACTAGAAACCTCCCCATGACTTAAAAAACCCCAACAAATTCTATGTCATTTCCCCTTCCTGCTGCCTCTATGACCTCGCTTCTTGCCAGCCTGACTTGGCTCACTCTGCTCCAAAGGGCCACTGCACTGGCTCATCCCTCTGCCTGGGACACTCTGGCCCCAGTTATACAACAGCCACACTGTGGCTCTCCTTACCACTCTATTTTAAATTGCAATTCCCTCCCTCTGCACTCCACCTTCCTCACCTGCTTTATGTTTCCCCATAATGCTTATTGCCATGTGATATACTATACATTTTGCTTACTTATTTATTGTTTGTATACCCACTAAAAATGTCAGTACTATGAGGGTGAGGATTTTTGTCTATTTTGTTTGCTGTAATGTTCCCAGCATCTATAACAATGCCTGGCACATAATAAAAGCTCAATAAATATTTGTAAAATAAACAAATTATTCCAACTCTGGTAAATAATGCTGGTACATATCAAGTAATTGTTCATTAGTTATCAAAAACACAAAACTATAACAAGATGTTGACAAATACAAAGAGTGAAAAAAACATGGTCTCCTGGTTGAAGAAACAGGACTAATATACATGGAGTAATTAGTTAATAATATAGGCAGCATTAGGTATGACTATTAACTAATTAGGTTTATTTGTATATGACTCATGGAATGAATCTTGTTATTTCTGGCTATTACATAATTAAATGCTAAAATGAATGGCATAAACATAAAAAAATAAAATAAAATAAAATAAAAATAAATAAATAAAATGAATGGCATAATTGTTTCAAATAAGTTCAAAGAGGTAAAAAAAATGAATGAGTTGCAGTAGTAGGAAAGACTTTGGGCAGGTGATGAGGTTTGATACAGGTTTTGAGGGTATGAAGGCACACAATGGCAGTGGACAGGTGGTGGGTGTTCCAGATGATGTGAAATTCATGAGGGCACAGAAGCATGTGAGATGGTGAGAACCCTATCTGAAATAGAATGGGGGGGTATTTAATGATGAGGAGTGGTGAGTTGGAGAGGACAATTTGAGTAGGACTAGGTTACAGAGAACATAATCTTCTGAGCAGAGGACTTAGGTCTGGAAAGAATCACAGCATACACTGTTGGTACCCAGTCTGGATCCCCAGGAACCCCTCTATCAGTTAGGTACACCCATCCCCCGGAGGATTCCTGCATTGCTGCTAAAGGTTACCATCAATAACTTTCTGTAGAAGCAACAGAAACTACCTCCTAGCACACACTCGCTTGCGTGGGCTCTTTCTTTTCCAGGACATTTGGTAGCTAAGAAGAGATGCAAGGGAGGAGATAAATAACTCAGTTTCCTTGCCTTGAGGGAAGATAGGTTCTGTGGTGCAATTTCATTCCAACTTTCCTTGTGGACCAAGTGAAGCTAGCCATCCCCAGAAATCACATCTTTTTTCATCTCAGTTTTTCCTGCTTCCCAATCCTCCCTTACTTGCTTATTCCCTTACAAGTAACATTTGAAAGGAGATCCTTAATATATCAGTTGCAGAAAAATCCCCATCTCAGTTTCTGCTTCTAGAGAAACCAGAGTAAGACATGTTTGTCATGGAGAATACAACATATTCATGAAGAATACAACATGTTTATAAAGAAAAGAGTTGCATAAAATAATGCTGCAGGTAATTCAGTTTGGAAGAATTCAGAGTAGTTTGGTTGGTGAGAGGTGGGATAAAGAAGTGAATGGAGAGCAAGTAAGGATGCTGCTCAAATTCAGAAATATTTGCTATGAAAAAATAGAGAATTTAAGGAAAAGAATGGTGTGGTGTAGACAAGAATCCAAGATAACTCCTCAAAGTTGTATTTTTTCCTTAAAAAGAAAAACTATTTCTTCAGTAGCTCTGTCAATGTCATATGATATATCCTCTAAAATACACACACTATCAAAAAAAGGCTGAGATTACTTAAAACAAGAAGTGTTCAAAAACATGCAGAGAATTACAATTAATAACAAGAGTGCTCTAACATTCTCCCTCATATTTGGGGTACCTGAATATCTATATTCAGAAATATGAGGATAAGATTAAGTAGAATTCCCAAATGTTTATAACAAGTTGGTTTTGTAAGTTGGTTTGTTAGATTTTGTACTTAAGTAGCTTAAAAGAATCTTTATTAGAGTCAGTAGCAGACTGCTAAGTTGGAAATGCATCAAAACAGGGTAACATCTGGTTTTCATCTATTCTTCGGAGATCCAGAGTGTTTCCAATAGAAAATAAGATACTGAGTCCTGGGTTATAAAACAAGAAGCGCAATGTGAAAACAAGAAGGCTAGTATGAAAGAAATGATACACAGCTCAAAGAAAGAGCTTCTACCATTATATAAACTTTCAATTTTAGAATATGAGAAACAGCCCATCATCACTTGTATTTGTTTTCTTGATATCTTAGACAAGTTAAGCACCTTATGTTCTTGGCTCCCTTTCAAAAATTCATACTTGACACAAATGCATGTAAATAAAAATGAATACCTATATTTAATTACTAACATTTTATGTTACATGTTTCAATATATAGAATAGAATATTATTAAAACAGAATTATTTTATCAACAGATTATTTTTCTCATTGACTACTTTTCTACATACTAAAATTATCAAAATTGAAAATATACATCACCATTGACTTAGCAGTCCTACTGAAAGAAATTTCTCCCAAGGGGGGGACCCCAAAGAGGAAACTGATAGATTAAGAAGCTATGACATAGAAGATCTTTAAGTCTAAGTGTAAAAAAAAAATCCTATTCAATTTTAAATTGATATTCGACTATTCATCAAGACAAATATAATTTATCCTGCATAAATTTTGTAAATAGTAATCCCTAGGGCAGTATTGAGGGGCAGATGGTATTTTCCAAATATGACAGAATACAGAACACTTTCTATAATCATCAAAAACAAGACTTGTTGAAAACTCTCCATGAACAACTGGTAAAGGACCAAGCTACCTTTCTTTTCGAACGAAAGGTTCAATCACCCTTTCTCCATTTTCTTATTCTCCTCTCTTAAACTAAGCCCAAGATACTGCAATGATTCTAACTTTATAATTCATTATAATCACAGGGAACTTACATATAAATATAATTCTTGATTTCTACTTTCTACTGATTTAACAAAGGAATCATTATTTTTTAACACACACCACAGATTAATTCAATACAAGTCAAATGTTGGCATGCTCAAAACACCTGATATGTTATAATCAGTAAGAGGAATATTTTATAATGGAGGCTGGAATGATTTAAACAATAAATTCAGAAATTACAGCCTTCTAATTAGTATACAGAAAATTATCTTTCTATTCAGAAAAAAAGTGGAGAGATAAACTAAAGAGAGTCAAACTGTACCCTAAAATAATACCCCTCTAATATACTGCTCAGAATATTAAGGCCAAGAATTTTACCCTAAAATAAGAATTCTTAGCCTGCACTCCTCTAAGAAATTTCAGGGGCTGGGCATAGTGGCGCACGCTTGTAATCCCAGTACTTGGGAGGCTGAGACCGGAGGATCCAGGTTGGCAGCCAGCCTCAGCTACTTAGGCCCTCCACAACTTAGTGAGACCCTGTTTCAAAATAAAGAATAAAAAAATAGGGCTGGGGGTGGAGCTCGAAGGTAGAATGCCCCTGGGTTCAATCCCCAATGTCAAAAAAAAGAAATTTTAGGGATTCTTGAATTGTGTAAAACAGTACACACAATTTTTATGAATATGTGAATATATGCATTTGTATGGAGAAATAATCTATAGCTTTCAGCAATTCTCATACTGCTCAATTATCCAACTGAAGAAGTGTTACTTTATTTATCTACCTAAAACAATTACAGTAAAAACTGCTTCATTTACACCATTAATCAGACACACACACACACGCACGCACACCTCCCTCTGTGTTGTTTTCTCTCAGAGCCAAGCAGAAAGCGATTTACCTTTGCAGAGTCATGTTCAAAGAGCCTGTACAACCCTTAATCTTGTTCTGGGCTTCAAGATGGGTCATTCCCTGAGCACTTATTCCATCAATGCTGAGGACCACGTCACCTATTCTTACATTGGCCTGGGACGCCTTGCCGCCATCTTTTAGCTGTAATAAATAGATTTCATTAGAAGTGTCATTCTTTAAAGAACAAAGAACAATAAATGCAGATAAAATTATATTTTTGCTTTATACTGAAAGTATATTAATATACTACTAGAGTAACATGAAATTAACTTGCTTAACATGTAAAGTTAAAATCCAAATGATTTTCATGTTTTTCTTAAATTCTTTCTCTATAAAATATAAAATAAGTTTTTCAGAAAGATTCTCTGACAATTTCTCCAATTCTTTATTATGCAACAGTAGTATGTGACTGTTATGAATGAGGAGGGAAAGTAGCCAACGAAACTTCACATTTTAGAAGAAGAAAAAGGACATAATCTGAATGGGGTTTTTATATTCTTTTAGAAATAATTTTTAAAAACTTTTTAAACAGCTGTATTTTTGTTTGAGCACAAAGAATAATACAGAAGGAGGATCTATTGAACAGTCCTTCCTGTCAAGTCCAGTTCATATCCAGTGTTTGGGACTGCAATCTTTTAGATCACAGGCCCAATCATCTTTTATCCTGGGTGTGCTTCCTGCTCCAGGCATTTAGCAGGAAGGGAAGGAAACTCCTATCTGAGACTTTCAGGCATCATTGTGTACTACAGTCCTTAATTCCCAATAATCTTCCCTTGCTCAATAAAATTTTCTATGTGTTTACACAATTTAGCTTGATCTCCTTTCAAACTTCATGTGTTTCATTCCACTGCTCCAAAAGAAGCAAATATAAAATTACAATAAATAGGAAAATAATGCAGTTTTCATAGATACCTTAAAAATACAAAACAAGTACAAATCAAAAGAAACTATCCTAATTCAAATGACAAACTCAGCATTCTCAAACAGATTACATTGAATATTGGGGGTTGCTGGAAGATGGGTGAGCCAGACCCAAAAAAGAAAGTAAGTAACCAGTATTTTTCTAGTACTTGAAACTGAAGATTTATAGAGTTTCTGTTTCAGTTAATGAAAAAGTTCTAGAAATGGATAGTGTTTATGGTTGCACAACTCTGTGAAGACATTCAGTTAATGCAACTAAATTGCACACTTAAAAATTAAGTTAACTTATATGCTATGTAAATTTTACCACAACTAAAAAAAAAACTTCTAATAATTTTAAAGAACATTTTAGTGAAATTACTTTTTGATAAAAACAAAAACAAACAAAACTCTCCAGTTCACTAATTAAGAATTGGGTGCTGGATTTAATAATTGATAGGCAAAGCAATAAATAGAACAGACATTATGTTCAGTTAGGTTGGTTTTTATTATCATTCATTGGCAGAGTCTTTGTTTAAAAATAGTTATCAAGGTAGACCAATCCCAGTACACAAAAACCACTGTTTAGATCTAAAAATCAAGAAAAGAGTATTTATTTATTTATTTATTTATTTATTTATTCATTTATTTATTTATTTGTAGTACTGGGGACTGAACCCAGGGGCATTCTACCTCCGAGCTACACCCCCAGCCCTATTTTTTATTCTTTATTTTGAAACAGGGCCTCACTAAGTAGCTGAGGCTGGCTGCAAACCCAGATCCTCCAGTCTCAGCCTCCCAAGTACTGTGATTACAAGCGTGCGCCACCACGCCCGGCTAAGAAAAGAGTATTGACTGCTAGACCCATGGATACAGGAACAAGGCCTGGGTTCCTTCCCCACATTACAGACCTTCACAAAATAAACACATTTTACTAGATGACTTATATGGTTTATTATATTAAAGAATATATGTACTATAATAAATGTTATAATAATTAGTATGTATTTTATTAATTTAAATATTAAAGAAAATATTTAATAGTAGAAAATGCTAACTGTTCTTCTCTACTACACAGAACTAAATTGTTCAAATTGTGAAGTACATTTATAAAATAAGTCCTAAAGCCAGCTATGGTAACACTGTCTATGTGACTTTGGGAAGATCACTTAATTTATCTTATAGAATTGTTTTAAGAATTACATGCAATAATATCTCAATAAATGTTAACTATAATTGTTCCCTTGATCTCAGATTACCATTCTGAGAAATATGGAGGTTGTCTTAGATTATCTCAAAGGCCTTCTAAAGTCCCTGACAGTTTTAAAAGTCTATCTATATGTGAATTAGCAATACAAAGTAATGTGTCTAATCCTAAAATATGAGTCAAATCTGGAAACTTTGCTGATGAGACAAAGCAACATATCCCCTAAAATTAGAAAATTAAATTTGGAGTTCTAATAATGAGGAAAATATAAACATAATAATTCATCTAGATATTATTCTGGAAAAGAAGGGCAAACCTAAATAAAATTCACCAGAAATAGAACTACAGCTAATTTACTTCACCATTATCACATGAAGTAGCCTTAAAATAGAAACAAAGAAGCAACTAAAATCTTCCCAATCCAGCAATAATATAAAGGTAATAAATAATTTAGATAGAAAATAACCACAAAGACAATGTCATAACCAAACCAACTTCTCATACTTCTTTGCTCCAGTAGCCTGCTAGATTCTGAGGTCCTATCGGCTCAAAATGTTCAAACCTGACTTCTCAGAGCTCTCTCTTTCTAGGACTGCTTGTATTCGGTTGCCTTTATTTTCAGATCATGGAACACAGAAATCCTATAGAGCTCCATGAATTATGCCTCTTTCCTGGGTACCACATCTAGGGAAATTACTAAATTTAGTCTATCTTTCCATCCCTCCCCCTCTCCCTTGCTAGTCCATATCCTGATCTTTCACCTTGATCTTGTCTAATGCCTATAATGAGAGTTTTCTTTTTTCTTTTCTTGTCTTTCTTTGATTTTTTTGTTTGTCTGTTTGGTGTGAATGTGGGGCAGATGGGGGACAAGGGGATGGTAATCGGGATTGAACCCAGAGCATTCTACCACTGAGCTACATCCCCAGCCCCTCCCTTTTTTTTGAGGCAAGATCTCACTAAATTAGCCAAGCTGGCTTTGAACTTGAGATTCTCTTCTCAGCCTCCCAAGTAGCTGGGATTACAGGTGTGTGTCACTATGCCCAGCACCAAAAGAGTTTTTAAAAGACCTTCCCTACATTCAAACACTACATGTTCCTCTCCCTTTCCTCCATCTTCACTTTTCCAAAATGGTGGCTGCTGTAGTTTAGGTATGGTCTGAGTGTCCCCAAGGACTCATGAAATTTAGTTCCCCACTGTGAGGTATTAAGAGGTAGATCAAAACAGAGACAATAAATATGAATTTAAAATCAAGGTGGTGGGTACATAAGTGTTTACTATGAAGTTCTTTGAGTTTTATAAGTTAGAAATTTTTTAACAAAATGTTGGGAGGAAATTGTGCTTATGGTACTAATTAATAGTCAATGACTTAATGTATAAAATAATTACTTAAAAGTGAAGTGCATCTACTTTCATGTATATAATTTAATACACCATTTTGAGTCATCAGGACTCATTTTTGCTCATTTCTATCTTTTTATTTTCTAAATATGACAATAGCTGAATAAATGGCCCAGAGTTAAATGGCTCATTGTTACACATTTTTAAGGATCTTTGAAAAACAGTGTGGTGGCTGCTGTAGTTTGGGTATGTTCTGAGTGTCCCCAAAGACTCATGTGCTAAAATTGAGTTCCCCATTGTGAGGTATTAAGAGGGTAAAATTTTAATCTGACTATGCTTTTTAGATGTGGGGCCTCTGGGAGCCAATTAAGATTAGATAAGGTCCTATACCACCTTGGGATTCTGTCAGCAAGCAGGCCATCACCAGGGTGGCCCCTTGACCTTGAACCTCCAAAATGGTAAACCAAAATAAACCTCTTTTCTTTATAACTCACTTCAACTTCAAAACAAGTATCATTAAGATCAGAGATCATGTTTTATAGGTTGCATGTCTCCTAGACATAGATTCCCAAACTCACTGGCTTATCGCCCCCTTTTCAGGGGAAAAAAAAAATACTGAAGACCCACTGGGTGCTTCCATGGCTCCCTTAGTTTTAGTCAATGCCCCTCTTATAACAGAGGCCAGTGTTGCTCCCCTGGATGTTCCTGTGCCCCCACCCCAGAGCAGTATCACCAACTTTGGGAATCTATGTCCTAGAGTTTTGAATATTGTAAGTTATAGAAAATATTTTATTAGATCTTAAGTAAAAAGAGTCAGCTGGGTGTAGCTGTGTGAGCCTCTAGTCTCAGCTGAGGCAGGAGGACTGTGATACCCCAGGAGTTGAAGGCCAGCCAGGACAACACAGGGAGACCACAGCCCTTAAATACCAATAAGTAATAAAATCAGCTTAATATACTAAATTCTAGTAGAAATATTATTAACTCACTGGAGTAAGGGTAAAATGAATTCCAATCTGAAAATTAGAATCTTCAATTAATGATAAGGCTGAATTGACCTAAGTAAGGTCAAAAGTCAAACCTTATTTCCAATAGAACCAAGTAAATCTACTTTGGCTAGTTAATAATAGTTAATAATATGTGGTTTCTAGGACTTCAAAAGAGATGCCACAATTTTCCTTGATAACTTTATCTAACAAGTGTTAGGAAGAGTATAACTCACTCTTTCATAGACTAAATGGCCACATCAGCTTCTTTTGGTTTACAGTTTTTTTTTTTTTTTTTTTTTTTTTTTTTTT
>PVJS01037665.1:0-19790 GCA_004027185.1 Glis glis
TTTTTTTTTTTTTTTTTTTTTTTTTTTTTTGCGGTACTGAGGATTGAACCCAGGGGCATTCTACCTCCAAGCTACACCCCCAGCCCTATTTTTTATTCTTTATTTTGAAACAGGGTCTCACTAAATTGCACAGGGCCTCACTGAGTAGCCAAGACTGTCTGTGAACCTGTGATCCTCCTGTCTCAGCCTCCCGAGTACTGTGATTACAAGTGTGCACCACCACGCCCAGCTTGAAACAGGGTCTTACTAGGTTGATGAGAGCCTCACTACTTGCTGAGGCTGTCCTCGAACCTGTGATCCTTCTGCAGGTGCCACCATGCCTGGCTTTGCTCTTGTGTTTTTGACCTCATTCAATTGTTTTAGACTTTGCCTATGAAATGGTCACTTATTTAAAAAAGAAAAGTAATGGAAAGAGCACTTGGGCTCAAGTTCCACATTTTTCTCTTTTCCTAGTTCTGACTGTAGACACAGTTTACTTACTTTCTCTGAATATGTTTTTTCCTGTGGAAAATGGAACTTTCTTTATTCACCTGCATCATTAACTCACAAAGTTTTGTGAGTTTTTTGTTGTTCTTGATGATACTGGGTATTAAACTCAGGGCTCTCTACCAGAGCTACACCCCCAACCCCTTTTTAATTTTGAGCCAGGATCTTGCTAAGTTGCCAAGACTGGCCTCGAACCTGTAATCCTTCTGTCTTAGCCTCCTGAGTCACTAGGATTACAGGTGTTCGCCACTGCCCATCAGCTCACAAAATTAGAATCCTCATAAAGTTGAAGTAACATATGAAAGCATTACATATTTAGCATTGTCACTGTGGAGGAGTGGGTGTTAATTGTTCATCTGGCTTGTAACATAGTTTTGAATAGTGAGAATAACTCTTTCGCTAACTTGTCTTTTTTTTTTTACTTTTTTTTTTTAGTATGAGGTTGATGAGCTGCGCCGAAAGAAAGAGATTACAGTGAGAGGGGGAGATGTTTGTCCTAAACCTGTCTTTGCCTTCCATCATGCTAACTTCCCACGTAAGTGTTCTCCAATCCAGAATATTAATTATTAAATTTGTTTGAAGCCAATATAAACCTTTTCTTTACAAATTTAAAAAATATTTGTTTGAAAGTTGGGTGTGGGTGGTGCATGCCTGTAATCCCAGTACTTGGGTGGCTGAGACAGGTGGATTGCAGGTTCGAGTAGCTCAGAGGTAGACTGCCCCTGGGTTCAAGCCCCACTACCAAAATTTTGGGTTCAATGGTAAACATGAATAGTAGGTTAAAGGTTTTGACTGAGACTTGGGATTTTTGTTGAAAAGACAGATAAAGCCTTTCATGAAGATAGTAATTTCATGTAATAGCTTAAAAAAATTGAGGAGGGTGGGGACTGGGAATTGAACCCAGGGACATTCTACCTCGGAGCTATGCCTTTGGCCCTTTTTTATTTTGAGACAGGGTCTCACTGCATTGCTGAGGGTCTTCATGTGTTGCTGAGGCTGGCCTTTCAACCTGTGATCCTCCTGTCTCAGCCTCCTAAGTACCGGGATTATGGGCGTGTGCCACTACACCTGATGCTTCAGAATTTTTTAAACCTGTTAAAGGGTAGTGGTAAATGTAATGTTGATGCTTAAGTTTTTTTCTTGTTTGTCCATTTTCCACTTAGCCTCAGAAAATTTTTTGAGTTTTCTGTTTTTATCTTCCACTCAAGTTTGGCCTATGCCTTTACAAAATAGCAGAATGAAATTGTTTATTAGCCGGATTTAATATGAATTTGGCAAGTAATAAGTGACTGTTGTATGCCCATGCTATTATATTCTTAGGATAGTGATTTTCAAAGATAGCTGTGAGTTGGTCAGAGCTGGGCATGGTGGCACACTCTTGTAATCCCAGTACTTGGGAGGCTGAGACAAGAGGATTGCAGGTTCGAGGACAGTCTCAGCAAGTAGTGAGACTCAACAGCCTAGTGAGACCCCCTTTCCCCAAAAAAAAAAAATTGGAGAACTGTAAGGCTGTGTAAATCTTGTTTTAAGTAAGCCTAATAAGTACTTAAAGCCTCTTTTATGTGTGTCCTTAGTTTTACTTAGCAACGACATGTTTATTCTTTCACAGAATACGTAATGGATGTGTTGATGGATCAGCACTTTACAGAACCAACTCCAATTCAGTGCCAGGGATTTCCATTGGCTCTCAGTGGCCGGGATATGGTTGGCATTGCTCAGACTGGTTCTGGGAAGACATTGGCGGTAGGTACCAGCAAGTGAAGATCTTTGACATTTTGGCAACTTATTTTACTATCCTAATTATCACATATACTTTGAATTATTCATAAAAGTCTAATTAAACATTGTAGGTAATATTTTAGCTATCAAACAATGTGGAATCCGGACATGGTGGCGCACACCTATAATCCCAATACTTGGGAGATTGAGACAGAAGGATCGCAGGTTCGGGGCTAGCCTCAGCAACTAGCAAGACCCTGTTTCAAAACAAAAAATGTAAAGGGGGCTGCTCCTGGGTTCAATTCCTGATACCACAAAAAATAATGTGGAAGCATTTTATGTTCAAATTTACATTACACATAGATGTAGCAGTGGTGAGTTCTGTTTTTTACTCTCCTATTTAGGCATTATTGATTACTTTTTTTTTTTTTTTTTTTTGCAGTACCGGGGATTTAACCCAGGGGCATTCTACCTCCGAGCTACACCCCTGGTCCTATTTTTTATCCTTTATTTTAAAACCGGGTCTCACAAAGTTGCAGAGGGCCTCACTAAGTAGCTGAGACTGGCCGCGAACCCAGATCCTCCGGTCTCTGCCTCCCAAGTACTGGGATTACAAGCGTGAGCCACCATGCCCGGCTTGATTACTGTTTCAAGTTAGAACTTTTAAGATAATGGCTTGGTTTTGGTGTAAAAATGTTATTCTTATTCTCCCCCAGTATTTGCTGCCTGCAATTGTTCATATTAACCACCAGCCATACTTGGAAAGGGGAGATGGCCCAATCGTAAGTGTGTTTTGTTTGTTTATAATTTTAAGAATAACTACAATTGAATGCTTGTTGTGTTTTGGGCTCTGTGCTATATCTTATGCGATTTCATGCTTAACCCCATCTTTTTCTGGAAGTGGTATTACCCTCTCTGGCCCAAGGTCACACCGCAATTAAATGGCTTAGCTTGGATTTGAACCAATCTTACTCTTGAGCGCTATGAGTCCTGCGTTCATCCATAGGCAGTTACTATGCAGCTCATCCAAGTGTAGTGCTTAGTTGCTCAGTGATGCTTTGAGGGTTCAAAAGTGGTGTGAGCTGAGTAAATAAAATCAGGTTGGGGATATGTGTTCTTCATAAATGTTTGTAGGGTAGCTCAACTTTCTACATGTCTAATAGAGCTAGCTTTACTATCACTAGCTGATAGCTGCTAGTGATAGCTTGCTCTGATCAGTATATAGAATAAGGATCATTATTTTGTTAGCAGTATATATAATACCTGTTTCCAAGGGTCTTGATTTCGTCTTTTGTACAGATTCTATACAATCTTATCAGATTATATGTCATTGTTTGCCTAATAAACCTGGAAATGAGCTTTAAATGCTTTCAGCGCTGCCATTTTCTTACTCATTTTTATTTCACACTAATATTTAATCCATACTTTTGTTGCAGGAATATTTTAAAGCCAATTGTTCATTTTGAGAGTTGCCTAGTTAAAACTAGGTAATAAGATTTGTAAATTCACTTATATGTTACAAATAAACTGTAATGGATCATAATGCATCAAAGTAAGCCAAGTGACGAGACTGCTGGTAGCATTCCATATATAGTAATATAGTAAATTCTAATAACCCCCGCCTGCTCGCCAGTGTGCTTGCACTCCTTGCCCTCTCAACCGCCACCTCATCACATAATTTGAAAAGGATTAGACACTAAGAGAAGATTGTTATCTTTTATTATTTATGAGAAGTTTTTTGTTGTTTTCTTAACATAGGGTGTCTCAGGTGATGTTTTTTTCCCATTTCAGTGTCTAGTTCTGGCTCCTACAAGAGAGCTTGCTCAGCAGGTACAGCAGGTGGCTGATGATTATGGCAAATGTTCTCGACTGAAGAGTACTTGCATTTATGGGGGCGCTCCTAAAGGGCCCCAGATTCGAGACTTGGAAAGAGGTAATAAAAACTATTTCACTGTGTACGAATAATTCGTTCGTTTTACTTTACCAATTTCTATGAAGGAAATTTGGGTTCTTGGACAAAACTCAGTATTTCAACAGCTTAAAAATTATAATCCCAGCGTTTGGGAGGCTGAAGACTGGAGGGTCGCAGGTTCAAGGCCAGCCTGAGCAACTTAGTGAGACCCTGTTTCTTGTGTGTGGGGGGGTACTGGGGATTGAACCCAGGGGCATTCTACTTCTGAACTACACTTCCAGCCCTATTTTATTCTTTATTTTGAAGCAGGGTCTCACTAAGTTGCTGAGGCTGGCTGTGAACCTGGGATCCTCCTGTCTCAGCCTCAAGTATTGGGATTACAAATGTGCGCCACCACACCCAGCTGAGACCCTATTTCAAAATAGAAAATAAGAGCCAATTCAGTAGTGCATGCCTGTAATCACAGTATTTGGGAGAGACAGGAGGATTGCAGGTTCGAGGTCAGCCTCAGCAATTTAGTGAGATCCCATTTCAAAATAAAAAGTAGAAAATAGGACATTAGCTATTTTGGAGATGAAATTCTCCATTGCAATATTTGATGCTTGTACATAGTTCTTCTTACATCATGCTTTTGCAGGAACTGGTAATAAGATTTAGCTATTGCTATACAGCATTAATCTAAACCACCAGAGCTGGTGCTTCTTGGTTTGTGTGGTGAGGTTTGGAAAGTGAATTCCTATTGGCTTAGATCTTTTTGTTTCACAGGTGTTGAGATCTGCATAGCTACTCCTGGGCGCTTGATAGATTTCCTAGAGTCGGGAAAGACAAACCTTCGCCGATGTACGTACCTTGTACTGGATGAGGCCGACAGAATGCTTGATATGGGCTTTGAACCGCAGATCCGGAAAATTGTTGATCAAATCAGGGTAAGTAAACTGGTACTTCACTGTTTATACCCTCTGACTATCTTGCCGTTCCTTAGCCTAAAAGAAAGCCTTTTCTTTTTCCAACAGCCTGATCGGCAGACATTGATGTGGAGTGCAACCTGGCCAAAAGAAGTGAGGCAGCTCGCAGAGGATTTCCTTCGTGACTACACCCAGATCAACGTAGGCAATCTGGAATTGAGTGCCAACCACAACATCCTTCAGATTGTGGATGTCTGCATGGAAAGTGAAAAAGACCACAAGTATGAAAGATTTCACTGTCTGTTTTGATGACTCTGATAAATCTTTCCTAACAATCCTCCAAAATTAAAGTATTTGGGAAACTATTGTTTTCTGAGGATTGAAAACACTGTTGGCTTTCTAATAATCCATCCTTTGTATCATTCATTGGTTCATTGTGGTTAAAGAACATAATTTTAAACTGGGCGTGGTAGCATGCACCTGTATAATCCCAGTACTTGGGAGGCAAGACAGGAGGATCGTAGGTTTGAGGCCAGCCCCAGCAACTTAGTGAGACCCTGTTTCAAAATAAAACATAAAATAAGGCTGGGGGTATAACTCAGAGGTAGAATGCCCCTGGGTTCAATTCCCACTACCATAAAAAAAAAGTTTTTTTTGTTTTTTTTTGTTTTTTGTTTCTTGGTTTTTTTTGCGGTACCGGGGATTGAACCCAGGAGCGTTCTACCTCCACACTACGCCCCCGGCCCTATTTTTTATACTTTTATTTTTGAAACCGGGTCTCACGAAGTTGCGGAGGGCCTCACTAGGTAGGGAGAGAGAGAGAGAGAGAGAGAGAGCACGCGCGCGCTGAGGCTGGCCGCGAACCCGGATCCTCTGGTCTCTGCCTCCCAAAGTACTGGGATTACAAGCGTGCACCACCACGCCCGGCTAAGAAAAGAATTTTAAAAGATGGTATGAATATGCTGTAGCTTTGGGAGTTGGCAATGATCTTCTCCATAATATATGGGGAGACCTTTCCTGTGTGCTAATTGAATGTTGGTCTTTAAGGTTGATCCAACTGATGGAGGAAATAATGGCTGAAAAGGAAAATAAGACTATAATATTTGTCGAGACAAAGAGACGCTGTGATGACCTCACTCGAAGGATGCGCAGAGATGGGTGAGTACCAAACTGAGTTAACTGGCCTCGTGTGATTTCTAAGTGGCTATTATAGATGTTGTATTTTAGTGATCCTAGCATGCTGTTTGCTCTTTAAATGAAGTCATCTCTTCATGTGGCCTTATCAAAATTATGTAATACCATTTCTTCTTAAATCTTAGTTCTTCTCTTATTTAAAGATTTCTAAAGTATTAATCACTTTTCTTCTCATAGTTGGCCAGCTATGTGTATCCATGGAGACAAGAGTCAACCAGAAAGAGATTGGGTACTTAATGGTAAGTTCAAAATTAAGTTTTCAATGGATTTTCCCCTGAAAATCTTAAAGGGCCAGATATTAAATATTTTTGGGTTTTGCAAATCAAATATTGGTCCCTGTTGCCACTACTCAACTGTTGCTGCAGCACAGAAACAGCTGGCTGTAGACAGTAGAGAAAGTCATGGCTAGCCCAGTTCCAACAAAACTTTATTTGCAAAAATAGGTGTTACACCAGATTTGACCTGTAGGCCATTGTGTAGCCCTGCTTTAGTTAATTGAATACTGGGGGTGATTTTGGCATGTCTCTGGGGTCCTTCAAGGTTTATAATACTGGTTCTTTACATATTTTACAACTTACACCACCCTCCTTTTATTTTTAATAAGTTTTTTGTCTTTTTTTCTGATTATAAAAGCAATTATTCTTCGGGGAAATTTTAAGTTACTGAAAAGTTTGAAGAAAAATGTTATGTAACCATGAAGTCATTTTAGCATGTTTCTTTTCAGTCCTCTTGTTTTTTATGACTACTTTTATGGGGGGGAGGCCATTAAGTGAAATGGAAGAGGCCATATTTAAGAAATAATACGCATATATCTTGAGGGGAGTGTAATGGGTTTTCGGCTCTCATTCCAAATCTATACTGTCACTGACCCTTGATTTTATATAGCTTATTTTTTTGTGTTCTTTTGTTTTTTCACAGAGTTCCGTTCTGGAAAGGCTCCCATTCTCATTGCCACGGACGTAGCCTCCCGTGGGCTAGGTTTGTATGGATAGGTGTCTCTGTCGGTGGATTATATATCTTTTGGTTTAAAGATTTGTCATTTCAGATTTAGAATTGTATAAACATCTGTTTAGTAAAAAGAGAAGAATACAAGTGATTTTCCCCCCTCCACAATTTTTTTAACCTTGATTTTTTTTTGTTTTTTTTTTGTTTTGTTTTTGTTTTTGTTTTTTCCTCCTTTTATTTTCAAAGTCTCTTCCTGCTCCCAACAAACAGGCTTTGGTCTGCAGCAAGGCCTAGGCATGACTATTCAGTTAGAGGGAGAGGAGACATTCGGATGAATAGCTTAACTTCCTGGTTTTGCTCTGTTTTCTGACCAGATAGAAGGAGCCCAATTGAACCTAGCTATTGTAAACTAGTTTCTTCAGTTACTCTTTTCCCAGTGTCAGTCTATAGTAGATAAATATATAGAGGCCCAGTTCCATAAATATTTATTAAATGAGATTTAATAAGACTATAAATATAATTCAATTAAATATGCTTGTCCGATATTAAATTATTTCCTGAGGTAAAATAATAACGGGCACTCAGTTATTCCCTCTTCCCACCCATACTTTGAATCGTAGATGTGTTAATCTAATTTAAGAACTTAATTGGAAGATGTTCTTCTGGAGTTTTTGGCCCGCTCTGATTTAAGGTACACAGATACCCTGTGATACTTCAGCCCATCACTCTGAGCCAAATAGGTTCAACTCAAAATTTTCGTGTTTAAAAGGATTATTTCTATCATGAGGAAATCTTTAAACTATTGATAGGTATTTAATTTCTTGTTCAGTAATGTGAGAAGTACTATATTCCCTTATACTACTTAGAACAAGTATTCAAACTGGAGTACAAAAATGACGGAGTCTTTTTATCCATTGGACTTATTCCCTCCTTCAGAGGTGGTGACCTGCAGCCATGACGGAAAATTGTCCCAGCCCTCTGAAGTCATGTCTGGGTCTGTGCCGGTAGAACTTGGGCCTGTTGGGAGAGAAGGTGGAGGCCTGAAAGCAGTTTACTCAAAAGCTTTCAGTACTGGTGGTTTTTAAACAGGCTTGCTATGTGCTGGTAGCTTCTTTGTGCATCTTGCCTAGACAATTAAAAAAACATTGGTTCCATGTCCCCCTGCATTTCTAAACCAAATGAATTGGCTGCCATTAGAATAACTTAGACTCTTATCCCACCCCCCCTCATCCGAGTGAGGGGAGAGGGAAGGTACCTGAGTCTGTTTCTTGTTACTCAGCATCAGTGCTTATTTGGGCCCCTTTGTTTGCTGCCTTGTAAAAATAAAAAGGAGGGAGAAAACCCACCGAAATGGCAGACTTCTGACCAAGGTCCTACACGATCCTGGAAAGTGAAGGCTTCTACCTCATAGACAGGGGTGCGATTTTCAGCTGAGTCACCAGGCCTTTTTTCACTTCTGTCGAGCGATGGTCTCTTAATTGTTCCCTTCAGGTAAGTTCTTTGATTCCCATAATTTTATAATAGTCATCCTCAGGCAACCACTATTCCCTTTCCACTGGGATATTTTTTATTTCTCCTTTTTGTTTAAACTGCACACTGTTAAACTAAGGTATTGAATTGATTTTGTTTTGTTTTTTAACAGAAGCTTTGATATCAGCTGCAGATCACTCAGTACATGGCCGAGACAAATCTACATTGGCCCGAAGCAGCTCTAGATTGGCCTGTTGGCTAGTCTTAGACCCTCCTAATTAGTGATTGGAGATTCAGGCCATGTCATAGGGCTTTCCACACCAAAGGTTCTTATCCTAGGCAGCTGGCCAAAACATTAACTTTTCCATTTCTTACTCTGCTACAGCATCTTCTATAAAGGCAGCAAGATAATATTGTGGCAGTGCACAAATAACATCAGGGCAGGCTTGGCTGGAGAAAACCAGATTCTGCGCTTGCTCTTATGTGCCCTCGGCCAGCTATGTGCACACACAGGACACCTTGCTAGTATGAAGAACTTGCACCTTGTCCGCCCTCTGTTGAAGTCCTCCCAAGAGTTAAGATCAAAACTGTTGACTGCAGCCCCCGCCCCATGCTTTGTGCTAGGAAAGCACACTTCTGTGCACCCAGTGCAGTAATTCAGCTTGCTCTGCTTCCCGTGGCCATTCTCCGTGGGCGTGACTGAGTAGCATTTTCCTGCTTTTAAGCCCCCATACCGCCAACCGTGTCAACCCCCCTCCCCGCCCCCCATGCCCGGTAAATTTTTTTTCTTTGTGGCATCAACGACCCTAGCCGGAGACTCACGCTGCCCCCTGTGATAAGTGCCTTCTCGTCTTTCTGGTGTGATTCAGGACTTTAGGGGTCAGTAAAGACCGAGGAGCCTTTATTGTAATAAGAAACAGACATAATGCCCCTTCTTCACAAGCCCTGTAACAACAGCTGAATTTTTTTTTAAATCATCTCCCCTGCCCCCCTGAAATTAATCCAGTCTGGGCAATAGATGCAGTCTGACCCTTTGGATGTAACTTATATTTTTTATTAATTATTTTTTTCTACAATCACCCCAATTATCCTTGGGGGAGGCGTTGGAGGACCTGAAATTTTTACCCGAACCCAGGTTCTCCGGCGCTTGGCAACCAAATGGGGCTACAGAGAAGCATCTAAGCCAGTTCACAGAGCGAGCGTGTGTGGGGACTCCTCACTGCCACGGACCCTTGATGCATGCTCCCCGCGCTCCAGTGGTCCCGTGTCAGAAGGCGGAGTTTTCGAAAGGAGGCCGCCAAAAATAAAAGGCAAAGAGACGGGATCGGCTGCAGCGGTTTCCCAAAGGAGGAGGGAGTGTGCATCGGTCTGGTAACAAACAGAGAATGTTTTTTAATTATTTCTATCACAAAAATCTGTGTTTTATCTAGGATATTTTCTGAATATTCTTTGTAAAATGCAGATTTTTTCCACAAAAACATTAGGATTCTGTTATATTCTTAAATTTGTTTGTTTTAAGTAGGTAAAAAAAATACATTTAGCTGAAAGCATTACACTAACATTTACATACTTTAAGCATAGGAAATTATCAGCCCAATTCCCAGCAGTGGATAGAGTATTGTGTCTCAAGGTTTCATGGTTCTTCCCACATTCTTTGGCTATTTATTTAATTTCCCAGGTCACATAGAAATCTATAATCATTGAAACAAGTACTAAGTCTGAAATAACCTTGAGTTGAGCAAAAACTTCATTTGACAGAAGCTGGGCTTTTGGTAGTATAGTGAAATTTTAGTGTAATGTGCTCTTGTAAAAGGATGTTTGTGCAAAGGAAAATAGGTGTGTACTTGGGCTCTGATTAGTTTATATGTATATATGAGCAAAAAAGAACCTAAATGTTAGGTTTCCTTGACAATCTAGCAATAAAATAAGCTTTTTTCTTTTTGCTCTGTGATTGGTGTAAAGGTAAGTTTGTTATGTTCGTAGATTTTGCCAGGCTTCTCCCAACAGAGTAGAAGTGATTTAACCCTGAAACTTAACAGTGGTTACCACTTTTCTTCCACATTCCAGTTTTGGGAAGAATGGCACCGGAATTTGTCAGTCTGAAGACCGATCTTGGTGCAACTCCTGTCAGTATATTGCTTAAATACAGATGAGGCAGGAGTTTGGATGGTTGGTTGGGTCCTTAGGGTTTTATAGCCATTAATGGTGCAGCGTCCCGTGCATGTCCCAAAATCACTAATCCTCTTTTACTCTGTTGGGATGAGTCTTTTTTTGTTCCTGCTCAGAGTGGTTACTAACTTCATCTTCTCCCCTCTTGCTGTCATCTGCACTCGTGCTTCCGCCTGTTGTTGGCATGTCCTTTACCTTCTCTTTCTCTGCCACATCAACCTACACACTGATTCATCGTTGACTTTGAAGATGTGGAAGACGTCAAGTTTGTGATCAACTATGACTATCCAAACAGTTCAGAGGATTATGTGCACCGTATTGGCCGAACAGCCCGTAGTACCAACAAGGGCACGGCCTATACCTTCTTCACCCCAGGGAACCTAAAGCAGGCTAGAGAGCTGATCAAAGTGCTGGAGGAGGCCAATCAGGCTATCAATCCAAAACTCATGCAGCTGGTGGATCACAGAGGAGGCGGCGGAGGAGGGGGTAAGGGTAAGTCCTGGAGTTTTCCAGGTACTGCCAAAGAATCTTTGTTGAATTTGTTGTGTCTTGTGTTTTTAATCGTGTGAAAACTAACCATATTGCTTAATAATAAAGGAGGGTGCTTAGTAGTTTTCTCGATAACCTCTCTAACAAAAATGTCGATTTTGTCATGTTTGCCATACTTTTTGCAGCTCAATATATCTAGATTATAATCTAAAACTGATCTTTGAGTTTTTGTTTTTGGTACTGGGAGTTGAATCCAGGGGCATTCTACGTCTGAGCTATACCCTTAGCTCTATTGAATTTTTTGTTTTGACACAGGATCTTGAAAAGTTACTGAAGGCCTCACTAATTTGCTGAGGCTGTCCTTGAACCTGTGATCCTCCTGTCTCAGCCTCTCAAGTACTGGGATTACAGGCATGCGCCACTATGCCCGGCTTTTTTTTCCACTCAATTTGAGACAGGGTCTCACTAAGTTGCCAGGGCTGGCCTTGAATTCAGAATCATCCCTACCTTGGCCCCCAGAGTCGCTGCAATTACAGGCACACGCCACTGTGTCTGGCTGACCTTTTATTTATTTTTTGTAATGGTGGTGGTACTGCGTATTGAACCCAGGGGTGTTCACCTACACCCCCAGCCCTATTTTACATTTTATTTAGAAATGGGGTCTTGAGGCCGGATATGGTGGTGCACGCTTGTAATCCCAGTACTTGGGAGGCTGAGCCGGGAGGATCCGGGTTCACAGCCAGCCTCAGTTACTTAGTGAGGCCCTGCGCAACTTAGAGAAACCCTGTTTCAAAATAAAGAATAAAAAATAGGGCTGGGGGTGTAGTTCAGAGGTAGAATGCCCCTGGGTTCAATCCCCAGTTCCGCAAAAAAAAAAAAAAAGAAAGAAAGAAAGAAATGGGGTCCTGCTAAGTTACTGCACGCTGGACTCATGCCTGCTACAATCCTGTCTGGGCCTCCCAAGTTCTGGGATTACAGTTGTGTCACCATGGCCAGCTCTGATCTTTGAGTTTTGAAGTAATGTGGTGCTTATTCAGATTCTGGTCTCCGCCGCCCCGCCCCGCCCCCGCGCCCCCCCCATGGTACTTGGGGTGAAGCCAGGGACATTCTACCTCCAAGCTATACCCCAGCCTTTTTTTTTTTTTAATTATTTTTTGTTTTGAGACAGTCACACTAGAATCCTTAGAGTCTCATGTTGCTGAGACTATCCTCAAACCTGCAGTCCTCCTGTCTCAGCCTCCCAAATACTGGGATTATAGCTATGTGCCACTATGCCTGGCTATCTGATTGCTTCTTCTTTTTTTCTTTATATGGTACTGGGGATTGAACCCATGAGCATACTGCCTCTGAGCTACCGCCCTAGCCCTATTTTATTTTGTTTTGTTTTTTGTGTATGTGTATGTGTGGTGCTGGGGATTGAATCCAAGGGCATTCTACCCCAAGCTACACCCCCAGCCCTATTTTTTTTTTTTTATTCTTTATTTTGAAACAGGGCCTCACTAAGTAGCTGAGGCTGGCTGTGAACCCGGATCCTCCAGTCTCAGCCTCCCAAGTACTGGGATTACAAGCATGTGCAACCATGCCCGGCTCCTAGTCCTATTTTATGTATTCATTTTGAGACAAGGTCTCACTAAGTTGCTGAGACTGGCTGTGAACCTGCGATCCCCGTCTCAGCCTCCCAAGTATAGGATTACAGGTGTGTGCCACCACACCTGGTTTGTCTGGTTGCTTTTTAATACCTTAGACTATTAGGTTTTCTGTTTTCCATGTGGAGAGACCCAGTGACTTTATACCATCATAGTAGAAACTGAATTGTCATTGTTGGGGATACACAGTTGCAAAGTATACTAATAGCTTTCCTGTGTTAAGATTGTGGTTCTTGGTTATCTTCAAGAGAGATGCAAAAAGTTGAGTACAGCATTGACTTAGAGGCTGGTCTAGCTAAAGATCAAGGAAACATGTTAAATACTTTTGTACCCCTTCGAGTTTTTATATTTGGTTATGTTTGGCTCACATACCTGGCATAAAATATTCCTTTTATCTTCCCATCAGGCGGTCGTTCTCGATACCGGACCACTTCTTCAGCCAACAATCCCAATCTGATGTATCAGGATGAATGTGACCGGAGGCTTCGAGGAGTCAAAGATGGTGGCCGGAGAGACTCTGCAAGCTATCGGGATCGTAGTGAAACCGATAGAGCTGGTTATGCTAATGGCAGTGGCTACGGAAGTCCAAATTCCGCCTTTGGAGCACAAGCAGGCCAATACACCTATGGTCAAGGCACCTATGGGGCAGCTGCTTACGGCACCACTGGCTATACAGCCCAGGAATATGGTGCTGGCACTTATGGAGCCAGTAGCACCACCACAACTGGGAGAAGTTCACAGAGCTCTAGCCAGCAGTTTAGTGGGATAGGCCGGTCTGGGCAGCAGCCACAGCCACTAATGTCACAACAGTTTGCACAGCCTCCAGGAGCTACCAATATGATAGGTTACATGGGGCAGACGGCCTACCAGTACCCTCCTCCTCCTCCCCCTCCTCCTCCTTCACGTAAATGAAGCCACTCGAGTGGTAATGACTCCTCAGACTTAATTACATTTAAAGGAACACTCTACTTTTCTCCCTCTTGCCTTCTTTTTTTCTTTTCTTTTTTTCTTTTTCCTCCCAGCCATTGTGATTTGTCTTTTCATGCAGATTAGTTAGAATTCACTGCCAGGTTTCTTCTGCCCGCCAAAATGATCCAGTCTATAACAACAGGTTTTGTATAAATGTATATGTAACTGACTGGAAGAGATTAATTTCTTCCCCCAACTTCTTGCATGTTGAGGATATTTGAGCTATTTTTCATCTTAAAAGAAAAAGTAAGGTATTAGGCCCTTTCATGGGAGCCCTTTTTTTTTGTTGTCCTGAGTTTGTGGGGAGGGATGAGGGTAGGGGAGGGATGGATTGTCCTGGCGAAGAAGATAGCATCTGTGCTGTAAATCGCTCTCACTATTCACTGGGTTAAAAAACCAAGAGGGATTTCCCTGCACATTTTCTGTAACTTTTTTTTATTTCTCTATTGGATCAGGGTTCCTCAGGCCTGATGAGCTTTTAAGAGTGCTTTGCCATTGTCGTTTTGGCTAATGGTTAATTGCATTTGACAGTTAAAAGTTCCTAATTGGTTTTATCTCCCTTACACTCCCACCCCACCCCTGCTTCTGTCTCAGTTACTGAAAAATGACCATTTTAGTGTCAGGTTAGAAATTAATTGCTGAGTCTAAGTATATCTTTTAAATTAAAAACTACAGGCATTCATGGCCTTGCTTAAACTGTAGCATCTCTGCATATGGGTGGAATTGTGCCTGTTTTTCTTTCCCATATGACCAGGGACCATCTGTGAAATTCATTTTCTAGCCAGAGAGTGGCTGAAGCACATGAACGTAAAGGCTCTCTGGAAATTCACTTTTTATTAAGCAGTTGAGTCTGTGTATTCACCTTTAATGATGAACTATACTCAAAACGGGCAGATTTTCCTTTTAAACTCAGTATTTCAAGATCTAGACTAACAGCAGCTCTCTGCAAGCCACTCTGCCCATTTTACAAGCCAAGTAACCTTGAGCAAAGACTGAGGCACTAAGCGCTTCCCGCCCTGTTCTCTGCAGTGCTTTGTAACAGCCTCGGATGCACTTGTCCTTGGCGTCCTTTTGCACTCAGCTTTTCACAGGTAGATAGTGCTTGGGAAAGGTTCTGGAGGACTAGCGCCGAGTGCTTTTTACTTTCCTTCATGTGAAAGCAGGTGAGTTGGTCCCCTTCCTAGTGATAGTGTTGTACCAAGACGTCCGTTAGCAAATGGACCTGGGAAGAATTTTCTGCTCTTGTGTTAACAGGGTGGTAGGGCAGTCAGCCAGCCCCTGACGCCTCCCCCAGGTCTGATGTGGGGCTGGCAACTGTGATGCTGTTAGAAGTATTGATTGTTCACAGTGCAGTTAAGGAAGGCTCTACTTTTTGGCTACGGCCTGAGAGTGCTTGCTGGTTTGTAAGATCTAAAAATCAAAACACTTGAGGTTTTTTGTTTCTGTTTTCCTTTTAAAAATCTTCAGAGAAAGAGAAGGGATGGTTTCTGAGGGGTTCTGAAAGCAGCATACCAGGTAGGTCGTCAGCATAAGCTGAAATGTTATGTATGTGAAAACTTCAGCATCCTTTTTTGTTGTTTTCCACTTTCTTCTTCCTTTCTTATCCCCCATCTGAAAGTTGAGGCCAAGGGAGTGTGGTAAGCACAGAAGAAATATGGCAGAACTGCTCTGTGCTTTCAAACCAAAGTGTCTTGCCCCCATATACCCCAAGAAGCTAAGCACTGACCAGTGTGTTGCGGGCGTTTCTACAACCAAATCTGATTATTTTTTTAACATAGCAATTCCACCACAAGGGGTGCCCTGCTCTACTGCAGCTCTTAAAAATCATTTTGGGGCAAGGTCTCTGGATATACAAGCAATGTTTGGATTGCTTGCTTCCCTTTTTCCACCAGAGGGACATTGTAATTATAAAAAGTAACAGCAAATTCCAAATTTCAAGAGCTCTTGTGGCCTGAGCCTGGCTGAAACCTAGCAAGAGTATTTCCTGTATAGTTCTAGGGTAACTCCCACTTCCGTGTCTGTCGTAACTGAGGTTCTGCTCTTGCTTCAACATGAGCAGACGGCCCTCACTTGGATGCTGGCTACTGCATTCCTGGCCGAAACTCCCTTAGGGAAAGAGTTTCAGTGTTAAGCCCAGGCCACTTCTCCCTGGTCCCTGCCCAACGATTCATTGTGCAGACTTCTCCATCTAAAAGGTTGGTGGCTTTTGCTTGGGATCAGTGCTCTCTACTCATGTCCTTGCTGGTCTCTCAACACATTCCTGTTGCATTAAGACTTGAAAGATTTGTAGATGTGTGATGTTCAGGCACAGGATGCTAAGAGCTATGTTACTATTCTTAGTTTGTAAATTGTCCTTTTGATACCATCTTGTTTTCTTTTGTAGGTATAAATAAAAACACTGTTGACAATAAGGTGTGAATTTTTTATTACTTAAAACAACTCTGAATAACAGTGTAGTTCTCAGGATAGTTTTTGCCACAAGACAAACGTTGGGTATGTGGATGGACTGGTCATCTTAGCACCTAAAACTGAAAGGCAGGTGGGGTTGATTGGCCTTAGTGCAAGATCTGAGTCAAGATACAAGGCAGGGCTCCTGGTAAGTAAGTGCTTTGGTATCAGTGAAATGATGAAGTGCTAAATTAATGCCACCTAGGCCACAGTAAAAGACCAAAGGTGAGGCACAAAACCAAACTTGCCAAAGCTGGTGAATTTGACTTGCGGGCAGTACTACAGTGAAGTGACAGTTCACTGGGCTTTCTTCACATCCCGACTACCTGTTTGGTCTAAAGTGAGAATTGCCACGATATGCCCTGGTTCTCCGGCTGACGGGTTACGGTATGCCTGCACATGGGCCCTTTCCAGGCGCATCTAGCCTTGCCTTGGCGCTGAGGCCTCAAAAGAGCAATGGGCCGGGCACACTGGCTGCTTCGGTTGATTGAGGCACCGTATGACCTCTGCGGTGGGTGTCGGGAAGATGTGTGGGTGAGGTCTAGGTGGAATGACTGGTGCTTTGCTGAAGTCCACACCACGTGTTTTTTTGGCTTTGATAGTTGATCCCAAATAATGGGTGAGTCACTAAGAGAAAACGGTTTGCTCCATGTCTGTGCCAAGGTGTACACCATTTCCGGGGACCCTCAAATTGGCATTGGAAGACTTAACTTTTTTCCTTTAAGGACTGGAAGAAAGTGAAGATGAAATTAGAATATACCACACGGGTCAAAGGGCTGCTTTGCAACTGCATGGTTTCAGCACCTCATACCCAGCTCACAGGTCAACCAGGGCCTTGCTGACCTTACCTAGGCTACTGACACCCTGCAGGCTGCTGGCTTTGATTCCTCTGTCCACGGCTCTTTCCACAGACGTGGACAGTTGTAACTGCCCCGTGGCTAGCTATGCTGGCTGCTTTTTTAAATGACCATTCTAATCACTAATCAGCAGACCCTTCTGGCACAGCAGGCCTTTGTGACCTGCTGTCCCCAGGTGCGAGGACTTCACTCAGCCTTTGTACCTCCATCGCACCAAGCCAGATGCTGCTCTAGAATGTTTTTGTGGTATTTTCCCAGCCGAGTGTGTCAAGTGTCACTTCACAGCCCTCTTACGTCTGTTTTTCTCATGGCACTGTTTCTTGAAAATGTTGGTCTTCCCCGTTAGGACATGCACACCACAACAGGCAGGGCCTTGGCTGTCGCCTCTATCCCCTCCTATTTGTGGAATGGATGAGTGACTTCTTGGGCCAGATCCTGCTGGACATGCTGTCCTCCCAGCACCTACCTTTGGTCACGTACAAGTAGAAGAAGTCACAGTAGAAGATGGTTTGCACGACTCCAGATACCACCGCGATCTGGTCATAGAAATTCTCAGTCTGGTACCGCCGGATCCAGTTGGCCAGGTAGAGGGCCCGGTACAGCCCCAGGAAGAACAGGTAGTGGGTGGTGATGGTCTCTGCCTCTCCTGTCTTGCTGATCATGAAGAGCTGGGGCAGGATGGCCACCGCCTCCAGGTAGATGGAGAAGGTCCAGAGGATCTGAGCCAAACAGAAAAGCAGGGTGGGAGAGGGGCTTCTGAGCAAGACGGAAGGGCCCCAATGCTTAAATGTAAATATTAGATACGTTTACTGGAAAAAATACAATTAAGCAAAAAAAAAAAAAACTCAAGAACTTTTAGGAGCTGTGGCTCAGTGCAAAAATAACATTGAATTTTAATGTTTTTCTTCAGTGTGTGTGTGTGGTTCTGGAGATGGAACCCAGGGCTTTGTAAATGCCAGGCAAACAATCTACCACCGAGCCACACCCTTCATGAACTTTAATTTTTTTTCCATGGTGTTGGAGATTGATCCCAGTGCCCCAGGCACACTAGGCAAATGTTCTACCATTGAGTTATGTCCCCAGTCCTAAATTGTAATATTTTGTCAGTATACCCTTCCATCTCTTTATATAAATGAATATGTTTCTTTAAGATTAAAGTATATAATACATAAATACTTGTTTCTGTTTTGTTTGCGGTACTGGGATTGAACCCAGGGGCATTCTACCTCTGAGCTACACCCCCAGCCCGAATTTTATTCTTTATTTTGAAACGGTCTCACTAAGTTGCAGAGGGCCTCACTAAGTAGCTGACTGGCTGCGAATCTGTGATCCTCTTATCTCAGCCTCCCAAGTACTGGTATAAATACTTGTTTTATCACACAGCATGAACATTTCTATGAAACTTTTTTTTTTTTTTGGTGGTGGTGGTGCTGGGGATTGAACCCAGGAGCATTTTACCTCTGAGCTACACCCCCAGCCCTGTTTTTTTATTTGGAAACAAGGCCTTGCTAAGTTGCTGAGGCTGGTCTCAAAACTGATCCTCAGCCGGGCGTGGTGGCACACGCTTGTAATCCCAGTACTTTGGGAGGCGGGGAGGCGGAGACCGGAGGATCCGGGTTCGTGGCCAGCCTCAGCGCTCTCTCTCTCTCTCTCTCTCTCTCTCTCTACTTAGTGAGGCCCTCCGCAACTTCGTGAGACCCAGTTTCAAAAAAAGAAAGTATAAAAAATAGGGCCGGGGGTGTAGCGCGGAGGTAGAATGCCCCTGGGGTTCAATCCCCGGTACCGCAAAAAAAAAAAAAAAATGTGATCCTCCTGTCTCAGCCTCCCAAGTACGGGGATAACAGGCATGTGCCACCTCCCCTGGCTTTTGGAACATAATTTTTAAAGGTTGCAGTTGCCAGGCGCACGCTTGTAATCCCAGTACTTAGGAGGCCAGGACAGGAGGATCACAGGTTCAAGGCCAGTCTCAGCAAGTAGTGAGACGGCCACCTAGAGGGACCCTGTTTCAAAACAAAATATTGGGCTGAGGTTATAGCTGAGAGGTAGAATGCCTCTGGGTTCAATCTCCAGTATCCTCCCCCAAAAAAAGCCAGCATCAGGCTCTCCGGAGGTACTTGCTGTCCCCAGATTCATGGGGCACAGACCCGGCCTACTAAGTTAAAAATCTCGGCCCAGAAGCTAGGGGTAGTGGCGCACGCTTGTAATCCCAGTACTTGGGAGTTTGAGACAGGAGGATTGCAGGTTCGTGGCCAGCCTCAGCTACTTAGTGAGGTCCTCTGCAACCTAGTGAGGCCCTGTTTCAAAAGAAAGAATAAAGCCGGGCATGGTGGCGCACGCTTGTAATCCCAGTACTTTGGGAGGCAGAGACCGGAGGATCCGGGTTCGCGGCCAACCTCAGCGCTCTCTCTCTCTCTCTCTCTCTCTCTCCCTCTCTCTCTCTCCCCCTGTCTCTCTCTCCCTCTCTACTTAGTGAGGCCCTCCGAAACTTCGTGAGACCCGGTTTCAAAATAAAGTATAAAAAATAGGGCCGGGGGCGTAGCGCGGAGGTAGAACGCCCCTGCGTTCAATCCCCGGTACCGCA